>RJWJ010011681.1:0-43777 GCA_004363605.1 Indri indri | reverse complement strand
AAAGCACATGCATATATATATGTACAGCAACAATTGGGGAGAATATAGAGAAAAGTGTTAATAATGAAAATATCAAAGGAGTAGATGAGGATTAGAGGTCAACAAATGAAAGAAAATGGTATACTCCCACATTTTATAATTTACAGTTCTGTGATATATACATTTTTGCAACCAAATTACATGGATTATGATACAAAAATATTTTAATTTTTAAAATATTAAAGAACTTTACATTCGTAAAACATCTAAAAGCATGTTTTTATCCTAGTATGTATATTATTAGAGAAGAAAATTCATGCCAGGAGCAATAAAATATCATCCTGAGGGCACACAGCAGACTCATCTCAGACACAGACTTTCAGGTTTCCTGAGACTTATTCCAGTGTTTTCAAGAGTATACAGTTCAAAACGTGTGCAGATTCAAGCATATGCTAATATTCTAGTGAGTTTTTTTGGCATTTATCAGACTGGGATTTTCTTAATAACCAAAATAAAAGTGACTCAAATGTGTGTCATTCAAAAATTGTAATTCAGTCATATCTTTGTGGACATGAACAATTGAAGAAAGGATAAAATATTTTTTAAAAATATATGAATGGAAAAATAACTATTTGAAAATAATTCAATCATACATTCACTCACTCCAGCTTTCATCACTCCACATTTTATCAAGACTTGAGCAGTTTAATTGCCAGTATTTTATTTTATTTTCCAATTGTTTCATGGTAGTATATAAGAACCCAATTAATTTTGAAATATTTACCTTGTCTAAGTTCATAAATAATTTTAGTAAATTTTTTGGTTATGTTTTATTTTGATTTCAGATTCCTTGGGACTTTCTGTATAAATGATCATATCATCTGCAAATAGGGACTGTTTTGCTTTTTTCTTTAGAATTTTTAAGCCTTTGGGTAGAGAACCTGTGGCATTAAAGCCACATGTGGCCTTCTAGGTCCTTGAGTGCGGACTTTTTACTGAATCAAAATTTTATAGAATGCATTTTTTATTAAAAGGGGTGCAGCAGAGAAAGATGAAGCTTTTCTTACCCCCTTTGGTGCTTAAAAAAGAAAAATCTTGAAATCAGAAGGTTCCAGGTTCCTGGTGGAAATAATTCAGTTGCTTTGTTTTTGCAAGTATTAGAGAAGGAAAACTATCTATCTATCTATTTACGATTTGCTCTAGATTTTTCACATACGCCTTATGAAAGTTTCAGGAAGTTTCCTATTATTTCCACTTTGAGTGAGAAATTCCATCAAATGTTCTTTATGTATCTATTTGAAAGATCATTTTTTCCTTTATTCTGTTAATGTGGTAAAATATATTGACTAACTCCCCCCCCCCCACCCCGCACTCCCCACCTTGAGACAGGGTATTGCTTTGTTCCTGGGGCTGGAAGTGCAGTAGCCCAATCATAGCTCGCTGCAGCCTTGAACTCCTGGGCTCAACTGATCCTCTTTTGTTGTTGTTGTTTTATTTCAAAATATTAATGGAGTACAGATGTTTTTGATACATGGCTTAAGTCAAGGCTATAAATGTTCCCATCGTCTGAATAGTGTTGACTGTAACCATTAGGTGGGTTTTTGCCCTTCCCTTCCTTCCCCCTCCCCCCTGCTTGATTTCCAGTGACTTTTACTTTCCTTTGGGGTAGGGAGCCTGTGGCCTTGGGGCCACTTGTGGCCCTCTGGATTCGTGAATGCGGCCTTTCGACAGAATCCTAATGTTATGGAACAAATTGTTCTGTGAAGTTTGGATTTGGTCCAGGGACTACACTTAGGGGTCTGGAGGGCCACATGTGGCCTTGATGCCACATGTTCCTTTATATGAATGAGCCACTACACTCAGCCTTAAATGTTTTTAATGTTAAAGGAACCATCATACATTCTAGGGTGAGACCCTAGGTCTGTTTGCCGACATTTTCTTTTGTGTCTATAATCATTAAGAATATTGCTCTGCAATTTCTTTTTCTTTGAATGTTTTTGGCAGATTTGGCATCAAGATTATGTTGTCTTTTAAAACAAGTTAGGCAATGATCACTCTTTCTCCATTTTCTAAAAAAGCTTGTAGAAATGTGTGTAAATCTTTCAGATGCACATATGTACACATATTCTTTGTGTCCATATTACCTCTTCATTCTCCAATGTTTGGTAGTATTTACCAGAGAAACCAATTATTCTGGAGTCATCTTTTTGAGATGGTTCTGATGACAAATTCAACTTCTTGAATAGATGTAAGTCTTTAAATTTTTTGTATTTTCTTAGAGTGTCAGTTTTGGTAAATTGTATTTTTCAAGACATTTATATCATCTAAGTTGTCAGATGTACAAGTATAAAGTTTTAGATGTTTTGTCTTATTATCCCTTTATCGTTCATAGGATCTGTAGTAATAACTCCTTTCCCATTTTTGACACTGATGATTTATATTCTTCCTTTTGTTTTTTGTAATCAGTTTAGGTTGACAATTTTTTTGATATTTCAAAGAACCGTTGACTTTATTTCCTTTTCATTGGTTTTCTGTTGCATTAACTTCTTTTTTAATTTTAATTATTTATTTTCTTCTACTTACTTTGCTTTTTTTAAATTTAATTTTTTTTTCCCTCAGGTGGATTCTTCGGTCATTGATTTTTATATCCTTTTCTTTACCTGTATTTTCCTTGAGTTCAAAATGTTTTCTAATTTCTCATGTAATTTTATCTTGAACCAATAAATCATTTATAGATGAGCTGTTTAACTTTCAGATATTTGGGAATTTTCTAGGTACCTTTTCATTATTGAAATATAAATTAATTCCAGTGAAATAAGGGAATGTACTTTGTATGACTCTGGTTTTTAAAATTGTTAACACTTTTTTATGGTCCATCATGCCATGTATTTTGGAAAATGTAGCATGTACACCTTAAAACAATGTGTATTCTACATTGGCTGGATGCAGTCATGCATACATTTCAATTAGATCCAGGTGGTTAATAGTGTTCCTCAGATTTCAAATGTCATTATTATTTTTTTCTTATCGTTATGTTAATATCTTTGTATACATATACCCATGTTAAATTTGAACACAACCACTATTTATCAAGTAACTACTATGTCAAAGTATTATTATCAGGTGTTGCTGATACAAATGTGGCTGTCTGATCTTCAAGGAGTTCAATGTTTAACCAGGCATTTATCCCTTTACACGAATGACCACGACACGGCATGGGAACTATTATGAGAGATATATCCATAACGTTTGTGGTCACAGAGGAGCCAACTTGCTTGATTCTGCCAAGGGGATCAAATAAAGCTCTAAGCAGTGGGTTGTTTTTCCTTGAGCTCTAGCAACAGGGAGGAGAGATTTTTTGTCAGACAGAGAAGCCTGAGGAAAGGCAAACAGGCCTGAAATGTAGAATGATAAGGAGCTCATCCATGTGTTTATGGAATTAACTGGCTAGGATGGATGGTGTCTGGAGAGGAAACAAACCTCGGATTATGCCCAAAAGGAGTTTGAATTTCATCTTATAAGCAGGGTGATATTGTTTTTAAAGATGGAAGTTAAAGCAATAGACCTTTTTGAAATGAAATATATGCGCATTTTTATTATATTTCCTAAACACTTGGTAAATGTTTCATAGCATCATTCAGCAAATCTACATGCTACAGTTTGAATGTGTTCCCCAAAGTTCATGTGATGGAAAGTTAATTTCCAGTGCAAAAATGTTGAGAGATGGGACCTTTAAGAGGTGATTAGGTAATAAAAACTCTACCTTCATAAATGGATTAATGCCCTATGAGTGGGTTAGTTATTGCAGCAGTGTGTTCCTGATAAAAGAGTGACCTCAGCCCCATTCCTCTCTCTCTTTCTCTTTCTCTCTATCATGCACTCTCTTGCCTGTCTGCTTTCCACCATGGGAGATGACTCAACAAAAAGACCCTCACTAGAGGCAGGCCTCTAGACCTTGGACTTCCCAACCTACATAAAGGTAAGAACAAATTTATTGTCTTTATAAATTACCCAGGCTGTGGTATTCAGTTGCAGTAACACAAAAAGGACAAAGACACTGTACTAGTTTTCTGTCATGTGCCAGGTGCTATATTGACTCTTTATAAATATATTTTGATTTATAAACTTATATTACTGATGTATAAAGTGGAAAAAGGAAAATATTGAATTCATAAAGCAGGGATTGGATGAGTATTATAATGATATGCTTTTGCATTATCCTATTTGTTGACATTATATGTTTATGATAATGAAGCTCCAACTTTGACTTGTTTCCTGCTGTGAAATTCAAATTTATCTGCGGAGACAAAAAAAAAAAAAAAGAAAAGAAATTCCCAAGAATATCAATGCATTTAGTTAAAGCCCAGGCATTTTGCATGCAATGCTCAACTAGTCCGAGAACAGAATATTCACCAGAGAGCTTTCCAGACATTCTGTAACTGTCTACCTTTTCTTTGGACCTTGGCCTCCTTCCCATCTTTGGCCATGGGACGTATAGGGTGTGCGTATGTGCAGGCAAACCTGTGCTGTTGCGTGCAATTTCCAAAGACTTTCAAAAAGACAAGAGAAACTTAAAACAGTTCTTTTTGTCCAACTCTGTTATTAAAAATGGATTTTCAAGTCTGCTAAAAGCAATTTTGAGACTAATTAAAATTTTAATAAATAACCATAATGTATTAAAAGTCAAATTATAATAGTGTTATGTTATTTAATTAGGACAAATACACTACACAGTGAACTCTGTAATAAATTATGCATGAGCTTTTCTGAATTGTTTACCTCAATTTAGACAATTCCAGAGATTAAAAAGTACTGTGTAATTTACTTTGTAGTTTGAGGGCATAATGAAGGGGTGGGGAGAAGAAAAACATAGCTTATATTAGTTCCAGAGTATTTTGGTATTAGTATCTTACTTCATAATTGTGTTTGAAAACATTTACTCGTTTATTTTAAAATTTAGTTTCTGTTAACTTTGCTTATCATATAATATATTCAAAAGTAAATCAACTTCTAAACAAGTGAATAATGAAAGCTTCTTTTGGAAATAAATGTGTTTTTCCCACAAATCTTATCCCCAACTCTCAAGATTCTTTAAAGGATATGTTTTTCACTCATACATTTATTTTAAAACCATCACTTTAAGCTTTAACATTGGAGGTACGATACTAGTTGTTGGTAAAACAATTAGAAAATAGTATTTTATTTATATGTGTATATGTATATATTTTCCCTGGGAGGAGAGTTGGATGTCTAAAATAGACAAAATAAAACACTATAAGGTAAATGTTTTAATAGAGATGCTTAATTATTTGACGGTTCTTTGCCTAGTACAGAGCAATGAATCGGGGGTGTGGAAATACGAACTTCCTCTGCTAAAGGAAAACAGAATTGGCCATGGGAGCCAGGTAGCAGCTTAGGCATGTTAACTCAGAAGTGGAAACACAGAGATGCTGATTAAACAGTTTTTTCAAGAAAGCATATTTTGTGTTTCTTCAACTTGATTTGGTGGAAAGTTAAGATGTAAGCATCAACCCAATTTTTCAGTACATCTACATTCCAATATATATGTTCATGCATCACTGAATTGCTATTACTCTCATTCCTGTTCAGAGCCGAGGTGTGTGCTAGCTTTGTCTTCTCATTTACCAGGTATTTGAACTTCCCTGTCAGTGACATCAGTGTGCTTTTCTCAGGTGGGTCCTAAGTATCTCACCATGAGCTTTGCCTTTGTCCTCGCCTAAGTTACAATCAAGGAAGTCTAAAGATTCAGGCCATTATTCGTGTATTTCTCAAGGCTATGTTAAAAACACTGTGGCTGCCCCTTTGTGGTAAGTATAGTGGGTATAAGCAAAGAAAGGGGAAGCTTTGCTAAGTACATATCCAGTGATATAACATTTTCACACCATAGTGAGATTCTAGAAAATTACAGCAAAATTCAACCCTGCATCCTCATTCATCCCTATATCCACTGCACTTAATACAGCCCTTGGCTCCTTTTAGGCATTGAGTAAATATTTGGTAAAGGAAATAGGTGGCATAGAAAGAGATAAAAAGTCCTCTCTTAGGGTAGATGCTATTTTAGAGGAAAATTGAACAGACAGATAACATCTCTGTAATGGGAAAGACCAAAAAACAACACTTATTTCTGCTTTTCATATTGGAGAGTCAGTTTGGGTTTTGTTGGTCTAGGTCAAACATTTCTCCAGGCTGTGAACTGGGTCTAGGTCTGGCCCATTTGTCTTATTCTTCTGGGATTAAAAGCAAATGTTACATGATCTTTTCATATCAATGACAGAAGCACAAAAGGACAATTCTAACCACACGAACGCATTTTAAGCCCCAGCTTGGCCAAGTGAGTTAATGGCCAAGTCCAAAACCAAAGAGCAAGAGAATTACTGTCCACCTGTCACCAGGCTATGGCAAGGAGGTGAACATATAATACTTCTATATTACAGGGAGTTAAGAATGGTGACAAACACCTAAATCTGTAGTATATATTGAGGGCTTAATTTATGAAACTAAATATATGAACATTGAAGGTATCTAAATATAGAGTGATAAAAGGTGATAAAAAAAACCATCACGATCAGATAGTAAAATTATTATCTTTGTTTTCACAGAAAATTTACTTAATTCCTTCTCCTCGTTCAAACAAAAAGACTTAATACACTAAACTTTAAAAATTATTTTTAACATTAAAAGCTCCTAACACATAGCAGTGACTCAATAGTTGTTAGTTCCCCGAACCTAAGGCTGGGAGGCAAAACTATATTTAACTCCAAAATTCAGTCCTTGACTAGGATCCAAAATTATTTCATGCACTTGATGTGACTATGATTATCAATAAATCCAGCCTAATTCTTGTCATGGGGATATTTACCAGTGTATTAAAATGTCAGTGTTTTAATACAATAGGTTATTTTTTAAATTCCTGTGGAAGCACATTCTGCTCCATTCCCTCCATTAAAAAAAAAAAACAAAACAAACAAAAAAAAAACATTTTCATCACATGGCTCATGCTGTTTTCCAGTCTCTATTTCACTTTCATGGTCCAAAGTGATCATAAGATGGCTGGTAAATCTACCTATGTGCTTAACAAGGGGGATGGGGGCACAAATATTTATAAGTGCTAGTAGTTTCTGCCATACCCAATCTCTTTGATTTGAGGCTTTGATGTTACCCATGACTTCTCATTTGGCAAAGCCAATATTGTGTATTCATCAAATTATTTCATTTTTGTCCTAACAAACAGAAAGACCACATTTCCAAGAACTTTTACATTTTCGTGGGATTATATGACTAGTTCTGGCCAATGATCATAGATAGCCATGATGCATCACACAAAGCTCTGCAGGGAGACCCACTGATCCCTCCTTCCTAGCTCTTTGTCTGCTTGGATACAGAAGACCCTATGGAGGATTTTAACAAAGCCCAAGATCAGGTTGATGATATAAGATGGAAGGTCCCAGTACCCCTGAATAACTACATAGAAGACCACTCAGCAAATATCCAGTCAAACAGACTGTAACAGGGGCATTAAATATATTTTATTGTGTTAAAACATTGATTTACTTGAGTTTGTTACAGCAGCTAGTATTAAGGCAATGCAGAAAGCAACCTGGAAACAAGATATTGCTAAAACAAAATCCTAATAGTCTTAGCCTCCACACTCAGGGCAGTAGACAGCAAGGACACTCACATCAGAGGCTGGGAAGATGTCAATACATGATATAAAATAACAAAATATTTGGTAAAACATAGGCCATGGTAACTTGAGAGTCATGCCCCACAACTCTTGGGCTTACGGTGGAAAACAGAACATATGTGGTCAATGTTGGCTGAACCTCAGGGAAACAATTAGCTAAACTGCAAGCAGATACAAAAATTAATAGAGAAAATCCAGAAACTCAGGCCCTTGCCAGATTGGAAAACATGACTGTTTCTAGAGTCCAAACACAAAGAGATTATATCTTAATAGTATGTGAGTGACAAGGCTCCAGTATAACTTCTCAGTTGAGCAAGTGACTCAGGACATGGATGTAATTAAGGTGTGACCTTCCCACCTGTTCCAGGAGGTCTCAAGGTCATTATCACTAATCTGAGAGAAAGTTACAGGATGTTAAAAATATCAAATGACCAACCATGTTTGGAAATCATGCCCAGGAACCATGCTCACTTTGAGTGTGGTGAATGAAGCATTGAACTGAGAGTTAGCAAGGGGATTGCAAACCTGCTGTCATTTGAAAGACCTGTATTGTCAAAGAAAACACAAGCAAGGACTTGAAATTCTTTTGTTTTTATATTAATACATGGTAAAGGAATCTTCAGGTCCCAAACCTTCCAGAAACAAAAAGCAGGCTCCACAGACTACAAGTTTGCCAAGGAAAGGGTATTCCTGAAATTCAGTTTCAGATGTGACTAAAGAAGAAAATATATATCTCAGAGCTGGGACCAAATTGAATAATAGACACAGACAAGTTCCCCTCAGAGAACAGCGCAGAGTCTAATGAATGAACATCTCCTAGCGCTGGGGAATACTCGACCATTCCATCGTCCATTCACACAGTGTTGCAGAGATTCTATGGGACACTGACTGCCATATATGTCCTGTTTTCTCCTAAAGTGAAGACGAGTGTCAACTATGGGATTCCATTCTAGGTTGTCACTCTTGAAGCAAGAGTGAGGTTTTCTGCATGAGGGGAGGGATGTAACAGAAGGAACAGAAGGAAGATAATACCATTTCTTTTCCTCCCTGTTCACCTCATGTTATTTTCTTCACCAGAAAACCCCCTCTTCAGATTCCTGATCAAATCATTTAATATTGTTTGAGTTCTAACTAAATAACCATCTCTTCCACAAAACATTTTCTCTCACAACAGGAAGATGTTATCTGTCCTTCCTCTGAAAGCTCATGGCAATGTACTTTTATCTTTTTGTGGCTCACTGAATCCAAGTTTAACTATCAAGAAGTGGTGTGGTTTATGCTTTATTCTCTCACATTTCTGAACTTCAGTTTTCCCCACATACAAAACATGGGCATAAACATCAACATCATGGGGATATAGTGAGAATTAAGGGAAATAATTCTGTAAATTATACCAAAGAAGACACCCATCAGGTCCATCCTATCCTACTGTTTTCCAAGACAGAAAAAATCCCTGAGCATGGGGACTATGTCTGATTTTTTAAGAGGCATAGCACGTATTAGCTCTCAATAATGGTATATTAAGAAATTTAATTAAATTGTCTTCACCAACACATATTTTGAACTGTGGTTCAAACTATGAGTCTTTTACAACATGTTTCAGAGAGACAGTGCTTTAGTCTCCTGAGAGCATCTCAGGTGCCCCAAGCTTAATAAGAGTCTCTGTTCCCTTCCTGCATTTATGATACAATGTCCTCGTATGATGTTTAACAAGACAAAATAAATCACAGGAACAATGCTAAAGTTTCAGGAAAATGGTAAAAAAAAAAAAAAAAGGGAAAAGAAAATAACTAATTCAGTTTCCTTGTGTGTGTATGTGTTTTTTTTTTTTCCTAGCAGTTCCATTTACTTACTTTTAAAGGTTATCACCTGTTTCTCTCTAGCTAAAAATAAATTAATGAAAAAATTTTCCAGAAGGCTTTTCTTTGAAAACTTTAAAAATGCAGTGAATTATGCCTAGAAGGTAAGGGCATAGAGAAGCTCAATACCAAGCAGAGAAAGGTAGGAATGGGGTGAGTAGTGAAGAGGACATCACATCGATCTTGGTAGCAAAGTCACATTCTTATCACAATTCTGACAGCTGCTCTGATTTGCACATACCTGACAATAAAGCTGTGATTAAACTCATTGTTTTTTTTTTTTGGATGTTATTTTTTATTCCTATATATATATATACGTATATATATACCCAGATGTTTGGCATCTTGGAGTGAAAGCAAACAAGTAAGTTTTTGTGTATGCATGTATGGCTGTATACATGTGGGCATTTCAGAGATTTCTGCCACATTTATCCACACAAGAGGTATGGCCTGATGATGGAGATGTCATGGTCCACTCCTAGTGTATTGTGATCTCGTGTCTGCCTCTACTCAACAGACACACACACACACACACACACACACACACGTGTGCATGCAAATAACTGGGGAATATTTTGAGAAGAGCCTGAAGTCCTCCAGTGAGGTGCTGCCAGGCAAAAGGTATAGAACCATAGGCCTCCCCATCTATAAAAACTGCAGGGTCCACATGTCTGGAATTCCTCCCCTCATAGCACTCACCCATACATTACCTCACAGGCACTATCAGCAAGGTCATCAGATCCAAGGACCAGAATTTCCTATCACACAGTCCCCAAAACAGTTTATTTCAATAAACGTAGTGAACATATGTTGGGAAATACTATATTCCGGAAGAATGCTCTTCTAATCTTAAGTGCTGCTTTTAAAAATATTCCCCCATGTCTTTCCCAATCAAGATTTACATTTTAATAACGAACCAATAATATCATCAGCCAAGCTACATTGAGGCACCAGCATTCCATACATTTTGTTCTTGTAGGGTCATGCTATCTGCTTAGCCCTAATGACTAGGGCTATATAGTATTCCTGGGCTATGTGGTATCAACCCTAGTTACGATAATTCACAATTCAGATCACTTCATTTAGAAGTCATGGTCTTCTGTGGGCTGGAAATATAGAAACTCTCAACATGGCACTCACATCTCATAGATTTTATTATTTATTCATTTATTCATTTACGTACTTGGTCTAAGAGTAACCAAGGCAAATAGCAGCATAATGCCTCTTCCAATCTAGGAAAATTTTGCAAGCAACCTAGTGACCTTGACAAAAACAGGCATTTACTTCTCTTCACCTTCCAGATTCTCATCCATCAACACTGATTCCTGGGTTCTAGCCCATGCCTCACAGCTTTCCTTGCTTTATAGTACTTTCTTCTTCTTTTTTATTTTTTTACTTTATTTGTTTATTTAGTTTTGATCCCTGTCTCCCAGTCATGAGTATAATATCCACGTTTTATCATTGCATCACACTGCATTGGAAATTGTTCAGTCTATAGCAAAAGCCTACCATTTGCCATAGTTCTCTCTCCTGATCTAGGCTGCCAACTCCTGTGATAGTCAGGGCAGGTAGCTCATGTTGCAGCTCTAAATAACTCCTACCCCTCAACCCAGTGATGTAAGAAAGCAGTTACTTTATTTGCATCCTTTGGCCAACAGGGTCACCCTCTTACTATCACCTTTATGGCCCAGGCAGATGGAGTCTTCATTCAAAAATGTAAGAGGAAAAAAAGATGAAGAAAGCAAGATAAACTATCTGTTGACTTTCAAACCTTCACTGTTGAATGACTGATATAAGTTCTAGTCATTTTTATTGATTAAATCAAGCCACATGATTGTGCCCGATTTCAGTAGAAGTGAGAACGGGCAATGCTACTGTGTGCCCCTGTGAGCAGCCCTGATTGCTACAATAATCACCTGATTATTCACTTCTGTAAACCAACTGTAAACCACTCAACTTTAAATATACTTTAGTTAAAGCCTTTCAGTAACCTAAATTTACAGAAAAAATAAAAAGAAAAACAAATGTCAATGTGCAAAATAAACATCTTAGTACTTTCTGTAATATTGTATCCTGATGTAACAAACACTTTCTGAATTAAGATTTTCATAGTCCATTTAATATGCCATGAATTATAATATTTTAAAAGTATGTAATGCTTTACCTGCTCCCCAAATTTTCAGATTTCTGCTCTTTGATACCAGTATTATATGGCTCATAACACACCTTATTGGTAGTCAGGATTGCACATACAAGGCCCAGCCTGTGTAGTAAATCAGATGTGATATCTGCACTGTCCCTAATTAAGTTTTCTATTTCTTACTCTATTAAAGCATCATTGGACCATGGCTTCTTAAGTTTGAGAATCTGCTGACACAGTGTTACTGAGGAAAGCAAGTGATACTGATGGAATAACGATGCAGCTTGGGAGGGGAGGGAGGCTGATGCAGACGTAGAGACTTCAGGGATGGAGATCGCATTATCACAAAGGTGGGGTGAGGACATGGATGCATGGCGTACCCCTGGGAAATATGGAGCAGATGGCTCTGGGAGGGAAGAGCAATAATCACACTTCGGGTGTGTCCATGCACACCTGGCTATAAGGTAAGGGAGGTTAGGGAGAAAAGGCACTTCCACTTCCTAGGGCTGCAGCCTCCTCCGTACACAGTCAAGAGTTCATCTGCACAAGGAGGTGAGGGGACCATTTGGGAAAGAGCAGGAAGATGTGGGCGAGGTACTTGGCCTCATCATCAGTTTGCCTCTGTTAAACTAGAATCTCAGATCCCCCTTCTTCTTTCCTTCCTTCCTTCCTTCCTTCCTTCTTTCCTTCTTTCCTTTCTTCCCTCCTCTTTTTCTTTTTTCCTTCCTTCCTTCCTTCCTTCCTTCCTTCCTTCCTTCCTTCCTTCCATCTTTTCTTCCTTCCTTCTTTTCTTCCCTCCTTTCTTTCTTCCCTCCTTTATTTCATTAATATTTTAAGCATCATCTATGTTCTAGATGCTGAGATCCACCAATGAACTCAACAAATTAAATTCTGATGTTTAATACACTAAAATATATATGTCATATACAAATAAATATATGCTGTAGTCTTATTTATATATTGGAAAGAAATAAAGCAGGATAAGAGGACAGAGATATCAGTGATGGGAGCTGCCCTTGTGCAGTGTGTATGATGTGAGGTTGGGAAAGGATGCTCTGTACAGGTGAGAGGTCAGCACACACCTAAATGAAGTGATAAAGAAACAATCACATGTATGTTCTGTGGAAGAGTGTTTCGGGCAGAACAAACATCATGGGGTATGGTGAGAATATGCTTCATGTGTTCCAGGAAGAGTAACAAACCAAGGATGTCTGCTGCCAAGGAAGCAAGGCAGTCTTGAGAATAAGCACAGGCAAGGTGGCAAGATGCTGTCCTGGTGAGGCCTTGTACAGCACAGTAGGAATTTGGGGGTTTGTTCCAAATACAATGCCAAGACTTGGAAGTGCTGTGAAGAGGAGAATGAGGAAATTTTCATTTAAAAAGATCAAATCTGAATGTTGTGCTGATAGTGATCATGAAGATGGAATTAGACAATTCTGACAAACCTTGGACACATGCAGGTACTCAGTGAACATTTGACAAAAAATAAATTAGTTATTCCTTTCTCTTATTTTTGTCACTCATAAGGTGAAATAATGATGCAAGGACCTGATGTATATTTGCTACATGTACACATGGACGAGTAGTCAGTGCTTGTCGTTTTTCACCCCCAATATCTAGTGCCAGATCCTCTATTCAAGAACAGCCATCCTGAAGGCAGTCAAGTGAATCAGAGTGGCCAAACCTTTAAAGCCCTTTCTTGTTTCTTGGAATCAGGAACCACAGGAATGGTGGCATGCAGCCTAACCCAATCCAAAATGTGACCTCTGCCAGCATTCAAAGAGCCTAGGCCCTCAGGATGCAATTTGCTGAGGCCTCCAGTTTTGAGTCCACACCATGAGTTTCCCAGAGCAATTTAATAAATTTCCGTTTTCCTTAAGATGTTGTAGTGGACACTGTTGTTGCTGTGGCCATTTCTCTTCCTAACCCTTTTACCAGGCCTGTCTATTCATTGCTCTGATTCTGCATGATTTCATACTGACTATTGCACCTGTGATCTTCCAAAGGCTGACTTGAACACTGGAGCTGTACAGTGAGCTAGTAGGAAAGATCTCAAAGTACCTTAGAGTTAGGAGTTTTACGTCTCTCCGTACCCTACCCTACACATACACAGAGCCCACCCTCAATCCTCAACAACAGCCTCATATGATGAGAAGGTACAGAAGCACAGTTCCTTTTTCTTGAGGCAGAACTAACAGGTGTCCTACACACTCAGAGCTCCCTTCGCGATCATTCCGAATCTGGGCCTCTCCTGAAATTGCAACTGTGTCTGGCTCCATCTCATTCTCTCTCATAGTTCAGCCATCCCTTATTATTTTCTCCTGGTCAGATTTAGAAAATCAAAAATATAAGACAGCCAGTTAAATCTGAATTTTAGTTAAACGACAGTTTTGTTGATTTAGTTCTTGTTTTTGTTTGTTTTGTTTTTGGTAGTCAGATGCAGTATTTGCGATACCGTTATGCTAAAATATTATCTGTTGCTTATATTAAATTCTAATGTAACTGGATAGCTTGTATTTTATGGAAACCCTAGCTGGGAAGCCTTCCTCAGAAAATCACCTGCATCCTTACTCTTTACTGAGGTTCTGCTTCTGGGAATGTTCTTTCAAGACAGACAGTGGAAGTCAGTTTCCATTGTCTGCAA
The DNA here is from genome assembly GCA_004363605.1 of Indri indri. Classification (NCBI taxonomy): domain Eukaryota; kingdom Metazoa; phylum Chordata; class Mammalia; order Primates; family Indriidae; genus Indri; species Indri indri. The sequence goes on along the minus strand of RJWJ010011681.1, from coordinate 29,450 downwards.
CCAGTAAAACAGACTGAGGCAGGTGTATTCTGTTTCTAGATTTATGCAATAAGGACAGTATATAATCTTTACAGTTCCATAAAAACAAACTATAAAAATAGATATTATGTTGGATATTATTCATTGGCTTTTTCAAATCAACTTTCTACCATTTTCTACCCTTATCTTTGCTCTAAAGGGCTGGCTTTTGTAGCTGGCATAACCTGCCCTGTCCTGCCATATGACTTCTGGAAGGCATGGTAAGAACAATGTGAAAGCCCCACAGGAAATCTGAGTGTGGCAGGAGATGGAGATTACAGTGTTCATGTACTTGGTTCTTTCCCAGCCAGGTGAAGGGTTGTAAGTGGCTACCCTTTCCTGCCCACCTGCTCAAGGTCCCAGGTCCTGTCAGGGAGCCTCCTCCTACAGCTGCTGTTCTCTGCTTCTAGGCTTTTGTAACCACTCACTCTCTGGAGCCTTCCAGCCTAGGGATGAGAACCCTCTTTGTTTTGCCTAGCCCAAAGATGCTGTATCACTCCTTATCAATTTCCCTGTAGGTGGCCCACGCCTTCATAAATATCCCTGTGTCAGTCACTCTTCAATCAATACTTTTCCATGTGTGCTATGGGAATCCCAACAAATACAAACATAGATGCATTAAAAACAAAGAAACCTACCTACGGTAGCACCAGAAATTATTCTCATATTATTGTGATAATATTTGAGATATTAATTTCCATATAATTCTATTTAATTATTTATTTATTTTAGCAACAGGATCTTGCTCTATAACCTGGGCTGGAATGCAGTGGCATGATCATAGCTCACTGGAACCTCAAACTCCTGGCCTTAAGCCATCCTCCCACCTCAGCCTCCTAAAGTGCTAGGATTATAGGCAGGAGCCATCATGCCTGGCTCATATTATTTTAAATTTAAGCTGTTGTATATTTATTTTCTATAGTATTTATATTACTATCATGGACTCACACAAATATTAGAAACCTGAAATATTAGGATTATTTAGCAATTAGAGAAATTATTTAAAATGTTGCCCTGCCATTGATGGTCAGAATGTGGACTTTGAAGTCAGATAAACGTGTTTGTTTCTTGGACCAAATTCTTAATAGGTAAAAAACCTATTAGTTACTTCATCTTTATAGATTTTAGTTTTGACACCTATAAAATGGGAATAATTGAACCTACTATGTTGGGTAGCTGTGAAGAAGAAACTCAACATGCATGTAAAGCTCCTAGCATAATGTTAGTCCTGATAAAGATGCAATAATTGCTGGTCATTTGTACCCATTGACATAGTATTGGATTGAACCTGAATGTTTCTTTATGTTTATGATAGCAATACTCCACAAGGTTTTTTGAGACTTGTAAGCAATCCATATACCATGTACAACCCCATAACTTTTGACTGCCACCAGTAAGAGTGGGAGAAGAGATGAAAAGCTAGATCAGGTGCAATAAAATGGCTTCCATTCTTTCTGCAGGTGTGTAACAAATTACAAGAACAACTATCACAAAAATGATAATCTCATGGGAGAGCAGAAAAGGTTAAATTCCAAGTAAAGAAAGTTTTTGTGGCCATTCGGCACTAATGTCCTTAATCATCCTAACTGCTGAGAAGACCCTCTTTCCCAGTTGGATGCTAATATGTCTCTAACAGCAATAGGTCTGAAGATATTCTGAGGCCAATCCCTGCATGAGGCACACATGTCCCCTGCCTCCAAATATGCTCCCAGACCACCAAGGCTACCTGGGGCAACTCCAGGAGGGAGGACAGGATACCAGTGATTCCTGAGCCAGCAAGCCGGGAGGTAGCCCCTTTTTATTGTCATGGTTCGTTCCATCAAAGGCAAATGCGTGTTCGGGTTAATACCGAGGACAAAGGACATAGCTATCCTTTCCTACCCCTCGAGGCTCACACCATTCCTCTATTATTGTATTAAATCTTCCAAAGTACAGTAGAGAGAGAAGTAGAATCCTCAAGCATTCCTCCCTCCTGCATGATATGCATTCTCTGTTGTCTTAGTGATGTTCAGACCCATTTTCATGACAAGCATGGAATGCTCTTTGTGTAGACCTCCTCTCTTCCTCTTCTGACTCTTTTATGGCCAATTCCAGCATGTCTTTATGCCAACTGGACTTGTCACTACCACTCTCCCACCCCCGGGGGCAGCTCCAGCTCATGAGTGACCACACCCACCTCTGCAATCCCCTCATTCCACCTCCCTGGAACAGATAAGTGGGAACTCTTTTTTTAAACAAAACTTATAAGGAGTCTTAATCTTCTTTTGGTTCAGTTTCCCACATCTCAGACGCCCACAAAATTGTCAGGCCTCTACATCCACCATCAGTGTACGAGGCTGGATAGAGTACACTCAGGAATCCTGCTCTGACATCAGGCAAGCCGTTCTCAATGGTCATTCCAAACAGCATGCTGGAAAGTGTGACCAGCCTGCCTTCTTCATGACACATCCTTTAAACACTTCAGCACCCCAGTGGAAAGATACGGGAATTGTTTTCTTGTCATTTCATCAGGTGTGAAATACAGTGAAATAAGTGGAGAATTCTTTTTTCTAGGCTTTAAAGGAGCAGACGAGATGAATCCTAGAAGTTCATGTGTTGTCTTGCCTAGCTCACCAGAGTGCACATCTTCGTGAGAGTTGGGTGTTAAAAGCTTAAACTAGGGCAGGGAAAGTACTCATTTCTTTTGAGTGTGTCTTTTTCACACGCTATTGCAAACTTAAAATGGCAACTCCTAGTTGGCCGAGGAGTCAGAGGTCATGTCTGCCTGGGCCAACTCTGTCTTTTTCAGGTACAGACACACTTAAGAGCTGACAGAGATCTGCAAAATAAGGGAAAGATGGGGTTGGAAGAAAGGATCACTAAGAAAATTCACATGACAATGCACCTGCTTTTCTTATGGACGAAATGCCTCATTAGAAGTAGGTGGGACTAGATTGGCTCAGAAATCAAGATACAGTTTTAAAGGGCACTTGCCCCTCCAAATCTCATGTTGAAATTTGATCTCCAGTATTAGAGGTGGTAGGTGTTTGGGTCATGCGAGCAGATCCTTCATGAATGGCTTGGTGCCCTCCCAAGGTAATGAGTGGGTTTCCCCTCTGGCTCTATTAGTTCATGTGAGAGCTGGTTGTTTAAAAGAACCTGGCTCCTCCTCTTCTCTCTTCTTGCTCCATCTCTTGCCATGTGACGCACCTGCTTTCCCCTTCACCTTCCACCATGAGTAAAAGCTTCCTGAGGCCCTCACCAGAAGCAGATGCTGGTGCTGTGCTTCTTGTACAGTCTGCACAACCATGGGTTAAATAAACCTCTTTTTTATATTAATAAATTACCCAGCCTCAGGTATTTCTTTAGAGCAATAAAAATAGACTAACACAAAGGGGAAAACAAATCATTTCTAGAACCTGGAAAGTGTCATCTCCAAAAGAACAGACCTCTGACGTGCAGGCACTGGTGGCAGGCGTGACACAATTACTCTAGGTTGATGCTTGTCTTCCTTTGTTTAACTCAGAGCAGCAGTACAGGGTTAGGTTTCCTGGGAAAATTGCTACTGGTGAGAAGGTGGCAGAAATTATATTTCATGATGCTTTTAAAGTAGCAAGGCTTAGCCAAGTCCTGAAGAAGTATTCAAATATTGATGAAAAAGAAGGTTTGGCATTGGAGCAGGTGCCACAGACACTCTCTAGAATGCACTAGAATGCACGGCCTTGGAAGCAGTTCTAGCAGCAGCATCTCTGACTTTCTCTCTTTAGAGGAAGCAGATGCACATCTGGGGAGCCTTTGTCTTTCTCAGCATATGGCCATCTGTAAGTTAGATGTGTCCATGTTCACTGCAAAGTTCGCAAGAAGAGGATTGTAGATAACAGCAGGGATTGAGTAGTGTGGTGAATGAATGAAACCTAAACATCTTTCTTTGATGCTCCCTTTTAACCCAGCAAAATTATGTCTATTAAGTCTCTGATAGGACTAGTAGAAAAAGAAACAAACAAAAAAACAAACAACAACAACAAAAAAACCCAAGAAACTTACTTGGTCAGTATTTAAAGGAAAGGGAAAAGAACATCTTAGAGGTGAACGCATGGCACATCAGATGGGAAATGGGGCCAAAACGTTTCATAGCAGTGAAGTGTTAGCTTGACTGGGGTGCACCTCAGTCCACACGCTCCAGTGGAAGGAAGCAGTGGGAGCGTGAACACCTGGCAGAGCACGTGTGAGCTGAAGACCCAGCCGCCTGCATAGCTTTCCATCAGAGACACGACCTAGCAAAGATCTGACTTCCAGGCCCCTCCGATTCCTTCAGGCTTTGGCCCTTATTTCTTCTGCTGTGTGTCTTGCTGCCTCCTTCTCCAGCTGACAGACTCTAAATTGAGTCACAGATTGATGGGCTTGTGGACTTAACCTGATTTGCAGGGTTTTTTTGGTTTTTTGCTTATTTGTTTTTAAGTTGAATTTAAATGTTTTCAGTTACTTGCACAATCTCTCCAGTAAAAAAGTCAGTATTACAGGCATTGGTTCAGCGTGACACACTTTTTAAACTTCCTGATGGCTGTTACTAATGAGTTTGTGTGCTTAGCATGAAATTGCCCTTCACCTCCTCCAGAAAGCCTTCCCTTCCTACCTTTAATATGAACTGAGTGTTCTTGGTGTGGGGTCCCATAGAAAAGCATTTCATATATAGCATAGCTACTATCACATTTTATCTTTTTGAAGACAGGACTTGGTATTTTGTCTCTGTCACCAATACCTATTGTAGCATTTGGTACATCGAAATGCTCTTCTACCTATCTATCTATCTGTCTATCTATCTATCTATCTATCTATTTATCGTATATCTTTACTTCTCTATCTGACTATTTAGTACTAAGGATTCTCATAACTGAGTATTCAGTTAATGCTGAGGAATTGTGTCATTCAAGACTTGATTAAAGGAACTGAAGGTTGTTCATTTAAAAAAGTTAAACCATTGGAGGACACTGAAGATTTTACAATGCATAATTTCAGAATGGAGCACAATATTCTACTTTTTTTCTCTAATTGCATGAACTGTCTTTTTGACTAGACTATGCACTCCTTGGGAGCAGAGAGCCCTCCCTGCCTTTTACATTATTGAGTCCCCAGAGTCCTGCAGCTGGTAGATGTGCAGTAAATCTATTATAAATGAATGAAAATATCTGAAGTCTTGGAGGCAAGGAAGCATGCTTATTTGCTTTCCAAAATATAGAGCTAGTTCCCATGAGTGGTACTTAAAAGAAAGAAGACTCAAATTCTCTGAGAGAGGGAGATGAAACGACTGGAGTGGCACAAACATCCAATGGACAATTCAGTGAAAGTCACGGGTGTCAGGATTCATGGCCATTCAAGACCCCTCTTCAAAAGTAAACACTTCCCTTTGAGGCCATGTGGATTGATGCTCTCACAACTGCAAGCGCCTGGCACTATATCAAGAAGAGATTTATTAAATTTAACAGACCAGAATATTATTACATAAAGAATACTGCCCCTTAGCTGCAGTCAAATCACCCAGCCATCTGATGGTTTCACTCACTCTCTGAGCACATCTTTATTCTGTCTCTGCTGCTTGGTGAGAACCAGATCTGGTTCTGTTCACTGTGCTGAGCACAGCCATGCGTGACATTGTATCCCCACTCCACTGAATAGAAAGTTCAGAGCAAGCAGTACCACAGTGCTTTTGTTTGTTGGATGTTTAGGGTTTGTTTGCTCTAATTTTTTGGTGCAAATTTCTCTTTGGTGTTCCAATGAAAGTTAAAGTAGCCAGTAAGTAACCCCTAATTCTTACCTTACCACCTTGCCACCAGTTTCTATTATAAAGCAGCTTTAGTAGTTTTATGTCCAATGATTTACACACTAGGAAGGGGCTACCAAGTCAATGCATGGTGATCACAGTGGTGGTGTCCTGCTTTTGTTTGTTATAGTAGCTGAAGTCCCAGGGGCATCTAATTTTTCTCCTCAGCCCAATACTACTCCACAGGTGAGTCAAACATTAAAGACAATGAGACATCTGAAAGTAGAAGTCTAAGTGAAAATTCATTATTAGGAAAATTCATTACACTGAAGATAGGGCCTTAGACTCAACCCCAGTCAGGACTTGGGTAAGCTGTCGTTGATATAAACAAAAATGAAGTGCAAGTCTCATGTGTTGTAGGGACCTTCTATGAATTTGATTCCATTTAGCCCCATCCCTCAAAGCCACATTCTAAATTGTTTTCAAGACATATTTCTCTGTATAGACTTATCCAAAGCTATTTTGGGTGCGCCAGATAGCTATTCAACAACAGCCCTAAAATCCTGGCAGGTCCTTCGTCTAGATGAGAGGGTATATCAGGCATCACCTTAATTCTTTATGAGTTCTTAAATATTTAAGCTTTGGCTTCAGGTTTAGTCTGACTTAGAGAATCTTATTTCCTAGGGTGACTTTAGCTCAGAAACAGCTTTGGTTTTTAGTTAGCAACTTGTATATATTCCCTATATGTTCTACTTATACACTTAAAATATTTATAGTTGACCCTTGAACAACATAGGATTGAACTTATATGCAGGTCCACTTATACGCAGATGGTCTTCCTCCTCTGCCACTGCTGAGACAGAAAGGCCAACCCCTCCTCTGTCTTCTCCTCCTCAGTCTACTCAATATAAAGTTGACGAGGATATAGACCTTCATGATGATCCACTTCTACTTAATGGGTAGTCAATATATTTTCTCTCCCTTATGATTTTCTTAATAACCTCTAGCTTACTTTATTGTAAGAATACAGGTTATAATGCCTATAGCATACAAAATATGTGTTCATTTGCTGTTTATGTTATTGGTAATGCTTCCTGTCTCCAACAGGCTGTTAGTAGTTAATTTTGGGGGAGTCAAAAGTCACATGTGAATTTTTGACTGCACAAAGGGGTTGGTGCCCCAACCCCTGTGCTGTTTAGGGTCAACTGTTCTTAGGACCAACTAGCTGATATCTACAGCATACTGGCTAGATATTTCTTTAGTTAAGCCAAAAGTTCATTAAGTACATTTTCTTTTTAACTTCAAGTTTCCATAAGCTGGGGTTTTTCCAGCTACTTTTTTTTTCTTTGATACTGTTAATATGTAGTAAGGATTGCCATTTACCTAGCCTGCTCCAAAAGTTTCCTCAATGTTTCCTCAGCCTCTGCTGTTTCCTCACCTTTTGACATCTTTCTGCCACTCTTTATAAAAGCCACTGCCACATAACGCATTAGCTCCCCAATTCTAGGTTCCAATTTCTGTATCATGTAGCTATTGCTATTTAACAAATCATCTCAAACCCTAATGGCTTAAGGTAACCATTTATTTAGCTCCTGATTCTGTAGTTGGGAAAATGGCAGAGTTCAACCTTTTCTGGTTTTAGCTGTGCTCTCTTTGTGTCCGTGGCCTGTGGTAGCAATGATTCTAACTTGTTCTGCGTGTGTTTTTCTCCATCAAGCTAGACCATCCGGCCCCTGGATGACTCAACAGCCAACTGCCTCCAAGCTGGGGAAACAAGAATCATCCAGTCAAATCCAGATCAAATTCCTAACTCACACAATTTTAAAGTTAAATACATAGTTGTTGTTTTAAGCCCCATAATTTTGGGGTGTAAAAGCCAATTTTTATACTACAGTATGTGTCACAAACCTATAGAATGTGTACCTCACAACATCTGCGGGATTGCAGCAGAAAGGCTGCTGACAAGACCACTTAAAAGTCACTCACAGTTCTACATGGAAATGAGTATAAATAAACAAATGAGTGGGTAGGAAGGAAGGAAGGAAGGAAGGAAGGAAAGAAGGAAGGAAGGAAGGAAGGAAGGAAGGAAAAGATAGAAATGGTAAGAAAAAGACTAAGAGAACCAGCAGAGAAAGATCACTTGGACAGTTCCAGACTCAATAGAAAAAGAACATCAACAGAGTTTATGGGTAGAGCAGAAAACTTTAATATTCTTCTTTAGAAATCTGCATTGACTTTTGGCTACACTTCAGAAAGTGTGTCTGTGGGTTTCGTTGGTATAACAAGGGGTCTTGAAGATTTTGAGCTACTAGGAAAAGTGTTCAAAAATAAAATTGCATCTAAATTAGTTGTGGCATTCACTTACACAATTGACCTCCTTTGGTCCCGGACACTGGACTCTTCCCATGACTACAGCCATACCCCAAAATTACTACGACAAGGAGCGATCTTCAGGTAGAATGACAGCATCCCCTCATGAACATACAATATGTTCTGTGGGTGTGAGTAATGACAGTAGGAGAGATACTGGAACAATTTTTTTCTACTATGACAAAGAACTTGTTATCCTTGAAAGAAGTCAATTAGTGTTCAGATCATAGGCCTATATCAGTCAAGCAAATTCCTGAATAGAATGAGAAGCTGAAGTTTTAATACAATCGGAACTCTCTTCTCTCTTTCTTGCTCGCACTTGTTCTCTCTCTGCTGACTCTTCTGAACTTTTATGTAATATAAAAACTAATTAGGTCACATTGACCCATAGGAATTTAAATTTTTATAAAATTGTTATTAAGGATAACCCTTCTTTTGTTTTGCTAGAACCAGACTGAAAACAAATGGGTTATTTTTTGTAAAACAGTTTATAAAGAAGTGAAATTACTACTTTACTTCAATGCAACATGTCACAATGAACTCCTAGGATCAGCCACTTTCCAACCCAATATCATCATAATAATTCAATGTCCCATGATACAGTAGTGAAGGCATTATTGAGAAAAAAAAGTATAGCTATGCTTTCATTATATTCTTCTTGTTGGCTTATGACATATGCTAACATAAAACATTTACCCATAAGCCTTGGAAATCATTTTTTTGGATCTAGACTTTGTAATTTTTTTGACATTTGTTACCAAGGATATATCTCTTATGTTTTCCCTCACATCCAACATTTGTAAATCACTGGAGAGGACACATTTAATAAAGCTTACATTCCAAATTGAAAAATAATAAACAAAATGATGTTAAGGTTACCAGATGGTGGGTTAATAAGATGCTGAGCAGAAAAAATAACATTGGCCACAGAATTAAAATTCCCTCCTTCTGAATTATCCTATCTACCAAACCATGTGAGAACCAGTGCTTTTTTCTGGCTTAATTATTGCCAGGAAGAGGCAGAGACTCCGTGGGCTGGGTGGGATCATACCTAAGACCAGAGCTGGCATAGCTGGCCCCATGCAACAGGTGTAGTGCCTTCCTTACTGAAGCCTAATCTTCAACAGGAGGAATGCCGAGGAAAGCAGCATCTTTAGAAGACCAGGAGATGCACCGGTCAGGGCTCTTCATTGTGTAAGTGGTACAGGAGGCAGGCGGGGCTAAACAAATATTGGAAATAGCATAACTGGGTATGCTACAAGTGGAGAAGATTTAATTTAATTTCAGAACCACAGGATTTTCAAGTTTGTTTTTTACTTTCAGCATATATTTCCCCTGCTCCTTTGAAGATTTATTGTGTTATGTTGGTATTTACTCACATAAAACTATAGCAATATTTATATTAATCAAGAATGTACAATTTGGACAGAGATTGGCAGTGGTAGGTCACTTCTGTTCTACGTGGTTTCAGCGGGAAGCTGTCCTCCAGTATCCCTTGCTGTGTGGTCTCTCCAGCATGGTAGCTTTGGGGTAGCTGGGCTTTTATTTTTATTTATATTTAATTTTTTTTTATTTCAAAATATTATGGGGGTGCAAATGGTTGGGTACATGGATTGCTTTTGTAATACTTGAGTCAAAGTTATAAGTGTGCCCATCACACAGATAGTGTATACCGTACCACCCATCCCATCCTTCCCCCTCCCACCTGCATATTTTCCACTGAGTTTTACTTCCATCTGTACACTTAAGTGCTGATAGGTTCCCCATCAAGATGTGAACATCATTTTACAGATCTAGAAAAAATAATTCTATTCTTTGGAACCAGGAAAGAACCAGGATAGCCAAAACAATCTTAAGCAAAAGGAACAAATCTGGACGTATCACTTTACCAGACTTTAAAATATACTACAAGGCTATAGTGACCAAAATAACATGGCACTGGCATAAAAATAAAGACATAGACCAATGTAACAGAACAGAGAACCCAGATATAAAACCATCCACATATAGTCATCTGATCTTTGGCACAGTAGACAGCAATACATACTGGGGAAAAGAATCCCTGTTAAATAAATGGTGCTGGGAAAATTGGATAGCCACAGGCAGAAGAGTGAAACAGGATCCATATCTCTCACCACTCATGAAAATTAATTCAAAATGGATAACAGACTTAAATCTAAGGCATGAAACCGTAAGAATTTTAGAAGAAAATGTTGGAAAACTCTTCTAAATATTGGCCTAGGCAAAGGAGTTATGAAGAAGACCCTGAAGGTAATCATAGCAACAACAAAAATAATTAAATGGGACTTGATTAAATTAAAAAGGCTCCAGCCACGGAAACAATAAATAGAGCAAATAGACAACCCACAGAATGGGAGAAAATATTATCATGCCATATATCTGATAAAGGCAAATAATCAGAATCTACAAAGAACTCAAGCAAATCAGCAAGAAAAAAATCAAACGACCCCATTAAAAAGTGGGCAAAGGACATGGACAGAAGCTTTTCAAAAGAAGACAGACTAACGGCCAGTAAACACATGAAAAAACTCTCAATGTCACTAATCATCAGACAAATGAAAATCAAAACCGCAATGTCTCTAACCCCACCGAGCATGGCTTTTACCAGAAAGTACCAAAAACCCAGATGCTGACATGCATGCAGAGAGAATAGACTTTTAATACGTCAGTGCAGGGCTCCAAAGACACATTCTGAGAGACAGAGTGAAAGAAAGAGAGACAGAGACAGGTAGAAGATGTATCCCCTTTTCCAACCTAGCCTTGAAAGTCACACTGCATTGCCTCTACTTCATTCTGTTCATTATACAAACTCACTAAGGCCAGCCCATATTCAAGGGAAAATAAATTAGCCTTAACTTTTTAATGGGAAGATTGTCAAAGAATTTGGAGGTAAGTGTTAAAACCACCACTCCTTGAAACTCAATATGTTAAGATTCTATGGTTCAATAGCTTCTACATATTTTTTACCAGATCTTTGAACAAATCCTCAGAACTGATTCTTTAATAGTCTCATTTTTAATTGATGCACCTCTTGGCAACTATTGATATAGTTGGATTTTTAATGTACTAAACCATTTGTATCCCTCTAGTAGAATGATTGGGAGGCCAAGGTACAAAGGAAAAAATATGCCAGGAGAATATTCTAGGCCACAATTTCAGACACCTTTTGATTGAAAACTTGTAAGTGTAGGACAATGCATATATAATGTACACATAAATAATCTCAAGGTATTTTATTAAGTAGAACACTGTATATATTTTAGAACACAGCATGCCAAACACATTGGGATACACACAGAACACATTCAAAAGACAGTGGTTAGTAGCATGTCAGTATACATTCCTCTCACCATATTATTATCAAGAATGTAACTGCTAATATTTATTGAGAACTTCCTATAAGCCAGTCATTGGTACATAAGCGGAATTCAATAAATACTTTTTTAATGAGAAGAAATACAAGACAAAGCAAAAATCAATCAACCAATCAATCGTCCTTCATTGTTACCTTTTAAACTTCCTGGAGCCTCTTCAGACTAGGTTGAAAGCACAGACCCAAGCTCTAACAACCATTTTTTGTGGCTAAAACACCTGCTGCAAGCACAGGGAAACACAAAGGGGGCTAAGGAGAGGTATATGAGTGTTCTGTATATACACAAGTGGCGGTGAGATCTCTGACAATGGTTGCTAGGGGTGCCCATTTTATGATTAGAAAATGAAGCACTGAGAGGGTAAAATTCTTCCTTTGTTTCAGAACTAATTGAGGAGGATCCAGGATGTGCCCTACAAGGTCTAATTCAAGGCTTTCTTTAGTAAGTGGTACCCATAGAGGGGTGGTATCACTCTGTGGATTTACAAATTGGTCTGCTGGGATGTCAGAGAAAAATATTACAACTTTCATCCATATTTTTCTAGCATTTTAGAAATAAAACATTTAATATGGTCATATATGTATACAAAGACATGCATAAAACCATTAAGACATGTATAAAACTTAAATATAAATGCATATACCTAAAGCAGAAAGCATGTTCATTTCTTTAAAATTTACATTTATTTAAAATGTAAGAAACAGTCTCACTGAATTAAGCTATAATTGTGTGCCACCCACTGAAGTTCTTAAAGTGTGAACCAATAGTTTCAGTATTTCAATCAAGAGCTCAAAAATAAGCACCATTTTTTCTGAGTTGGAATATGTGTTCAATTACTGAGTAGCTTTCCAGTTGATAGTCAAGTGGCATCATTATTTCAAAAGCTATTAGTTCCTATAGATTAAATTATACCTAACAATAACCACCCCCAACCCCATTAAAATATCAGAACATTTCATGCCATTCTCTTTGCTTTCTCTAGGGCTCCATTAGCATCATGGGAAACTCAACACTGAATTGGCAAGTAATTAAATGAAGCATATGATGAGATTCTGAAGCCCTGTTCCTATTTGGAGGAAACCCAAGTGTCTCACCTGAGTCAAAGTATCTGAGGATTTCTGTCATCTAGAAATGCTATTTGTGGAGCGGGGAAGATCATCTTCTATTGCCGATGGTGAAGGTCATAGAAATGTGCTTATCAGGGATAACAAAGCAGTGTTCCATGGCATGGCTAAGCCTTCGCAACTTCTAGTGGCAGAGCTAAGACAATTCACTTCCTTTCAGGAAAGTGTTAAGCACTTACAACGTGTCAGCTCTTATAGAAAGTGAGGAAACGAGACAAATTCCCTGTCCTGAGGGCCTCATATTCTAGTAGAAGAGACATGTAAACAAATACATTTATAATGTCGTGTCGTAAATTCAAGAATGAATTACTACCCAAGGTGCATAGCTTTGCTTCAATCCTTCAAACCTGACCTGCACATTTCCCTGCCATGTCCCTCGGCTCTGGCTTAAAAATACCATCAGAAGACCACAGGGACAATTTTATATAATTGTCTCAGACAATTCACCATTTGCTTTATGGTTCACAATAGAAAAATATACAGAAATTTACAGGGAAGTATATGCCAATGATAGTTATCCCCCACCTTCCAGAATTAACCATTGTTAGAAGAATCCAGGCATTGCTTATTTTCACTGTAAAGAAAAAAAAAATACAGTGTTTCATAAAAATGATACTCAGTTATTTAAAAATTGAAAAGCTTACAAAAGATGAAATAACAAAAATCACTGCAAACTTCATTACTTAAATGGAATATCAGGTTACATTATGGTGAATATCTTTCAGCAACTATGAACAAATATTTAGGGGAGCAGATATGTTGAAGGTATAAAATATTTTATCAAAAAGGGATCATCCACACTAGTTTGTTTCTTTCTTTACTCATTAATTTATATCCATTTTCTCATCTAATTTTTGTTGTGAAGTGATCTCACTAGTTTTCACTCCCTTTTACATATTTCTGCAGGTATTAGATTGGGGGTACATTTTGTGATAAATGTTCAGCTTTTTATTTTACTTGTTCTCGTCTACTCTTCCTCGCTTTCTTCTAGGTATACTTACATTCTTATAAGTATCTTCTGGTTTGGGTCAACTTTTTTTTGTATATAATAATTTGTAAACTCCTCTTTTATAACAGTTCATGCCATTCACTTTTTAATATGGATTGGGCAGTTTCGATGAGCTCAGCACTGTGCTACCTCCTGGTTTCTGTCCTCCATGGGGGAGGGAAACATAAAGTAAACAGACAGAACTATTACAAATATATATAAGAGAAACAAGGATGATGCTAAGGAAATAATCAAGGAAATATCCTATTTTGATTTCATGGGCAAGAAATGCATCCCTAAAGAAGTGACCGTTGAACAAAACCTAAAGAATGACAAAACCAACACTGGGATTGTGCCCCGAATATACCAGCTGCTTAATAAATAATGAATGAATAAATGAATGGATACTTTAATACCAGTTTAGGAAGAAGAACATCTAAGGAGAGGGATCTACAAGTACCCAGGTCATTTCATTAAACTCAGATTTATTTATTAATTCAACTTTTAGTTTTGACATCTTTTATAACTATGATGATAATGATGATAACTACTATTGTATTTATAACTGTCATGTATTGACACTATAGAATAGGCACTCTACTAATTACTTTTCACTGATACATCAATTAACTCTCATAAAATCATAAAGTAAAAATTTAAGGCTATGCATGGTGGCTTATGCCTGTAATCCTAGTACTCTGGGAGGCCTAGGAGGGAGGATCTCCTGAGGCCAGGAGTTCAAGACCAGCCTTGAGCAAGAAAGAGACCCCCCCATCCCCCCCCCACCCCCTCCCCCCTACTCCCTCACCCCCCAATCTCTGCAAAAATTAAAAAAAATTAGCGGGGTGTGGTAGCATGCACCTGTAGTCCCAGTTACTTGGGAGGCTGAGGCAGGAGGATCACTAGAGCCCAGGAGTTTGAGGTTGCAGTGAGCTAGGATAATGCCAGTATACTCTAGGATAATGCCAGGATGACAAAGTGAAACCCTGTCTAAATATATATATATTCGTGTGTGTGTGTGTGTATACATATATACACGCATGTGTTATATTTTGTTTTCTTTGTTTTGTTTTCCCAGATGAGAAAATTGCAGCTTGAAGGAGTATAACTAAAATTATCCAAGGCCACGAAGCTAAGGAACAAAACCCAAAATTGAATGCAGTCCTGACTTTCTGCAAATCCAATGATCTGCATCCATGTTGCTAATTATCTGATCTCATGTTATCAACTCCTTGTCTCAGTTCAAGCCCCATAATATGTAATAGGTCTGAGTAATCCTTCCACCTCCATCAAGGGTGGGAAAAGGAATTCTGAGAAAAGACAAGGAAGCAGGGTAGGTCAGAGGTCCAATACTGGGACCAAGTGACTCTAGATTCAAATTCACATCCAGACATCTGCAGGATGTGACTAAAGGTGACTTTAGGCAAATAACTGAATCCAAGTTACTTAGGTTTCAACACCTGCTCCATGGAAACAATACCACATTCATTTTTATGAGTGCTAAGTTATACAATGTAAGTAAAATACTAGGTTCTTGGCTTGACAAAGGGTGTGTTGTTTTGAATGCAGGTATAAAGAAAACACAAAGCAAGTAGTTGGCTTGCGTGCATAGAAAGGATCTGAGTGATTTCTTTGAAGATGAACTGAGATTCCAAGGACATATGGAAGTTTGCAAGGTAAAGAGAAGGAACAAATATTCCAGACATAGTGAATGCCATGGGCAAAGACAGGAGGCAAGTTCATTATCTAGAAATCATATATCAGCAATCATCTTTTCTCCATTTCCTTGTAGCACCTTAGCAGCACTGGAATGCAGTGTTTCTGCTTAACAGAAAGTTTGATGATATTGTTAAAATAGTGCTCCTGATAACAAGAATTATAATGAAAGACCTTCCCAGAAAAGAACGAAAAATAAAAACTCTTCTTGAATCACTACTTGTTTCATTTCTAAACCAACCAGGCCTGAAGGATTTATTTTTGGCTATTTTTTTAAGTGCCAAAGTGTCTTCCCACATTTATTGTCCAGAGAATTAAGTTCTCCTAGGCAGGGAGTTTCAAAATTATGATGTTCACTGAATGATAAATGCTAATAATTTTATTCTTTCTTTCCTAACACTTCGGAGTTCCAGCTGGGCCCAGAACTCTAAGTGTGAAGCAAAAGTACAGAGGCTGGCATGGGAAGTATTTCAGGAGAGGAGTGCAGACCGAACTATTGCAGACGTCTTTGAAGAATACTGGTGCTTTGCTATTTGCAGCTTAATTTAGCAGCCTTGAGAAATTAGAGGAGATTTTTATTAGCATCTTATCCCTCTATGTTCACCAGCACCATTTGGTAGGAATAAAATTTAAATCTTCCTAGCTATTATCTTTGTTAGAATCATTAAATACTTTAGCTTGGGAGGAATTATTAAATAGGAAAGGGAGTGTCTCTTGCTGACAGCCTACTTGGTGTCATTGCATTGCTTAATCCTCACAATATTGTACTAGTTACTGCTGTCCCCATTAGCAAAGAGAAAAAGAATACAGAAGGAGGTGAAGCAGCTTGCCTGAGGTCATGAAGCTGAAAGGTTACAGTGCCAGGACACTTGTCCTCCTCACACATTAAAGCCTGCGTTTAAAGCACATCACTATGGAGGGGCTTAGGCTAGGCCATTAAATAGATGTTCCTTGTTTCTAACAAAATGCTATACATCATATTTAGGAACAGATGTATTGATAGATAATACAAAAAGGAAGTACATTCATGGATTTTCTTCTCGTATATATTATACTACCATGTATAATAGGATATGGAGCAGTATACAGCACATGAATTTTTGAAAAAAATAAATGATACAAGGGCTAAAATATATTGTTTAAATAAAGAATTGCAGCAGAGGAGAAGAAATCAATTATTCAAAAACTTCAGGACATGGAAATAACTGAACAGCATGGCATAAACTATTTCATAAAGTTCTGGTATTTAATGTACAGACAGAACCAAATTGCATTGTATCACTTACTGCTTAATAAAAAGTTGAGTATCAGTTTGTCAGGAAAAGATAAATGCATTTGGAGTTCATACTTTATAATATTTGGTATGGATTTGTACACGATTATTATGCAATCAGTCAACGTGGTGTGGGGCTGGGGGGGAGCAGTGATCCCAAGTATTTGCAAATCACATGCGTTATCTTGCATTTTTATGTCCTCCCCAGCTATTGTGCCATCTGATTGGGGGACGGGATATTTCCCTCAAGCTCTGTTTGAAGTCCAAATGTGTCTCTCTGCCTTTGTTTCTATCATCCTCATTCATTAGCTGGTTATTTGCGGATATCTCCCTTTAATGCAGCTTCATTTTATACTTCCGGGTCCTTTGATGCAGCTGTGATACATCTCTGTCATTACCTCTGCACACATCTACCATGTTATTTAGACTCACATTTTCACCCACTTTTTCAGTTACTGTCCTATCTTTTCTAAATATGAGCTCTAGAATTCTTCCTTCCCACCAAGTTTGATTAATTTGTATTGTGATTAAAAAGAAAAGAAAAGAAAAGAAATTCACTGTCATCCAAAAGCCAAACCAAAGCTTCTAATGATCACATAGTTTAGAGTCATCTGCTGTATTCCTGTTAGTCCCAATAGCATGTGCATACATTTCACAGGACAGTGTGTGAAGCTTTTGTTTTCTTTGAACCTTAACCAGGAATGCCACAGGCCAGTGCGCTGTCTGCAAAGGTGAGCAGTTAGTAGGTAAATGTGAGTTTGAAGTCACACAGGCTGGACTCTGCAGGTTTCCAGAGGTTACATTCCACCCTGGTGGAAGCAGGTTGGGGTGGAGAGCCAGGCTTCTGCGCTTCAACTTGACTGATTGCAGCATTCGCCTGCTCAACATCCTTCCATGTTCCTTTTTTCTCGTTGTAAAGACCTAAATGCTCACATGACCTAAAAACCCTGTCATAGGTTTGCACTTTCTGGTTCTGTAGCCCTAACTTTACTTTCCCCTTTTTCCTTTCTGTTCAATTACTCTGGCTCTCTTCCACTTCCATCAAGATGATGTATTTCCTGCTGCCTCAGGGCCTTTGCTCATGCTGTGCACAGTAAGCTTCCCTTTTTTAGGCAGTTCACGCTTTGCTTATTCAGGTTAAAAGGATCACCTCAAGCATCACTTTCTTAGAGAAATTGTGCTAACCATACAAGCCCTCTCCCTCTTCGTTTTGTTCTCTCTCAGCAATCTATAATTTTCTTTATGACATACAACGTGAATTATAATCATACATTATTTTGGTAAATATTTGATTATTATCTACCTTTCCCAGAAGATTTTAGCTTGTTGAAGTCAGAATTGATGTTTCTTTTAAGCTGATGATTTTATCACCAGCATATAATACATAAGGCGTCTTAAAAATACTCTAACAAACAAATAAATAAATAAATAAATGAACTCAGTCATAGAAGGAAAACAGTAAGAGTTATTAAGGGTCTGGGTGAGTGACATATATGAAACACTTTGGAAAGATTCAAACTCTCAATCATCAGAACATAAATCAAGTTCTGCATCTTCTACTTAATTTAAATCAATGAACGACCTTAATTTTTCATCTATAAAATGAGGTGTTGATAATAAAGTGTACCTTGCAATATTGCCATGATGATTAGATAACACCATGCCTGTCCCATAAATAGGAAATTAATAAATATTTGTGGAACACATGGGCAAATGAATGCATCAAAGCTTATTAAAATATATCTATATTATGACTAAAATGGTGAGCAGCCAGGTCTACGGATGACATTAATGAAAAGTGATACAGGAAGAGAGGAAGGAAATGAAGGGAGTGGAAAGAGACCAATGGACAGAGAAAGGAACTAATATTCTATTTAATTCCTTTATCCAAGGATATGAGGCTTCGATAGCAGATTTCAGATTCCACAGATCCCAGAAAGCAGCTTAAAATAAAATACATTTTATTTGAATGTTTCCCTTAAAATCCTCATAGGAACTAAAACAAAACAAACAGTCTCCAGACTTCTGCTTTAAAATCTCCCTTGGAATTTGAGATTTTTCTGAGGAATCTGTTTTACTGTCCTGGAGCCACTGTCATTTTGATGGCAGGCCACGTTGGGGTGTGCCTGTTTAGAAAGCATTTGCCCCCAGGGTACGACACAAAAGAAGCAGGTGTCTGCAAACTGGAATTTTTACAGCATGAGGCAATTCGGTTTCTATGAGAGAGATTGATCTGATGTTCACTAGATCTCCAAATGGAAAGCAAAGCTCATTCAAACATCTGAATTCTGTGTTTTTTCTACACTTACTAACTGTTTAACATCAGGCAGATCATATAATTATTCTAGGGCTCTATTTTACTAACTAGTCAGGATTCTCCAGAGAAACAGAACCAATGGAGACAGACATAGATAGATATAGATATAGATATAGATAAGATAGATAGATAGATAGATAGAGATAAAGAGGAGCTCTATTATGAAAATTGACTCACATGATGATGGAATCCCACGACCTACCATGTGCAAGCCGGAGACTCAGAAACCATGAATCATCACAGCTATTTCCTAGGTAGTGAAATAGGCTAGTGATCCCTATTTCTGAGCATTGTTTTAAGTATTAACTAAAACGAGTGCACAAATCACCCAGGACATATTATCACATAGTGGCTGTTCCATAAATAGCAGCAAAGAGAAAGAGAAGAAAAAATGAAGATGAGGGAGGGGGGATATTTCCTGCTATCCTTTTCTTCCGCAAACTCCCTTTAAAATTATATCTCAGAAATTAAGTAACAATGAAGAGAGTGCAACCTAACCAGCTGTCGTCGAGCGATTTTAACTATAGATTTATTTATATATTCAAGCTACATGGCAGGCCACAAATGTCTATTGATTTCTCTCCTCTGAAATAGATGGTTTTGTTTAGCTCTGAAAAGTGAACAATTTTCTTGACACCAACCGCTTGTTTAATAGTTTTGGAATAATCTATATTTCATTAAGATGATGACTTATTACGCCCAGCCTTCTGCTGTCTTGAAAACTATTGATTTAAGGCAGTTTAGCACTTGTATAGCATCTAATAAATTGGTCCCAATCGGCAGTGCCGCGTTATATACTCATCCCTCACTGTATAAACACTGGCCTCGCATATTTTAGAACATGTCTGTAGATTTGTTTTCTTGACAAGATCCTTCCCCTCCAAACCCTTCCACTGAAACAGTCACCGTTTTCATTTTTATAATCCACATAAAACTTTTAGATAAGTAGAGGGCACCATGATCAATATTCATAGTGTGATTTATTGAAGGAGGGAGTATTTCACTAAATCCTCCCTGTAAATCCAGTGTGCAAAGCAGTTAGTACAGTAATCCATCTCCTGGATATTTTAAAGGGGGCATTAATGGGCTTGGAAGGTAGAGTGGCTGTGAATCACCTGCCTGTGATGTAGGTAGTTAGAGACTTTATTAGCTCAAATGCTTCAAACTCAGCTCTGTCTTCCGCCCCTTCCTCCTACCCTCCAGGCCCCAGCTCATTAATCTTAACTCGCTGCTCCCTTTCCCGGAATGTTTGCCTCTTGCTTTGTTGGACATTCGAGTTCTATTTTTTATGGATGCAATATCCTTCTGAAAATCATCGAGGATACTAATTTGAATTTTTAAGTTCTGTTCCCTTTTTAAATTCTCTTTTTTCCTCCTGGGTTAATTTTCTACCACAGATTATTTTTTTCTTCCTATGTCTATGTAAGAATTCAGTTGGCACACAGGTAACTTACATGACTTGCCTGTTAAGTTCTCTAGAATAGTTAGTTGCACTTGCAAAGTTGCAGGTTGTAGGAATGTAGAAAAAGGCATACTAACTGCCTTAAGAAGTCTTAGGTGGTATCGTGGATGTAAAATTTGAACAAAATCTTAAGAAAATGATTAAGAAAATTCTGGATAGGAAAATGAGTATCCAAATGAATGTATACTTAGCTATTTAGAAACAGGAAAAAGTACTGTGATTTCTGAGAACTGTAATTAGTTCAATGTAGTTGTAGTATGTGATGTGCAGCTATTCATGATAAAAGATGATTATATAAAGAGTTTGAGGTAAATTTTCAAACTTACATATTCAACGACCATTTGTTGAATTAATGAATGTGTGAATTAATCACTCTGCCACACAATAAATCGGTGGATAAACACCTCCTGCCCTTCCGTTCCCATGGTCACATTTCTCTTCATAGACACGTTTCTTTTTGTTTTGTGTTTTACTAATCAATACCTCTTTTTTATTCTTATTATAGCATTTTAAAAAGAAGTCAGAACCATTATCCTACCCCTTTGGAATGTTTGCTGACTTTTGATGTAGATTCAAAGTTCCTTGTTATTTCCTTTAAACTATTTGATAGCTTGTATGTCCTTGAAGGTGAAAATAATTAGATCAGAAATACTGCCACACTTACTTCCAACTCTTTACACCTTACAGTTGATAAAAATACACTGAGCCAACACATCAGCTGGTCTTTCCAATTTATTAATCCAGGAATCCATCTGTTCAAATTGAGGCTCTAGCAACACTACTGTTAAGGCCAGATGGGCTAGCTTGTCCTTACACTCCAAGAAGCAGCATCTTAGAAGCCTAGTACAAAGGCTTTCTGCTTTTTTCACACATAGACGGGGGAGAGGGGCATTTCCTATGTGGAAGCTCTACAATCTCCAGTTTCTACCCTGAAGCCATTTAGCAGAAAAATGTTAATAAGAAAATAAAATACTTAACATTTTCACTTTCTTTTATATCAGTATTTTATTAATATGTGAGAAGAAAATATTTTGTGTAGGAAAAAAATTCTACCTGTATTTTCTAAAATGAACAGAGATGAATCAGTGTATTGATAAAAAATTCTAAAAATTCATTATTGGATACAATGTTGCACTTTACTCCTTAAGCTATAAATGGGACATTTTAAGCAAACTCTCACTTGCTACTAAATTTTTACAGCTTCAGTTTTATAAATAATTAACTTTCACACAATATCACTTGTAAAATTTTGTTTATTGATTCATTAATTTGTTGTCTTGTTTACTTATCTAGATATCATGCATGATTGTTTTGATATTATTCTAAATGCATCAAAAATATAAAATTATTTAATCATATAACAGAATACTATGAGAAAGACATTGTTATGTGCCCATTTTACAGATGAGGAAGCTCAATCATAGGCAGTTATTTGTCTACAATCAAATAGTAAGTGGAAGAGTTAGGATTCTGAATTTTGAGTCCTGACTCATAACTGTGGTAATCACCCTAAAACTGGTAGAAATAATCATTTAAAGTGATTATTACACACAATCTTCTTTGTTCTATTATAAGTCAGTTATACTTTTTTAAAAACTGCCTTGAAGGATGGACAAAATATAATTGCTATAGTACAAAAAATGCAGGTGAAATTTCAAAAGAATTGCTTTGAGAGTTTTTCCCAAACTGATGGAATTCTAATAAAAATATATTTAATTTTGATCGGTTAGCTATGAAATACATAATTTCTGATTTCTGAAAGAGTTGTGTTTTATTTTATAAAGGAATCTTAGTTTTACTAATAGTTTTGACCAGAAACATAACAATAAATTTATTTCAAGATTACTTATCAAGTTGCTAAAGCTTCACTATACCAGTCTTGTTTTTGTAGCCATTTTATCTTCTTTCTTCCCCTCTCCTTTTCCTATTATCTACAGACAATTTCACTGAGAAAACTGGACTGAAAGCTAAAGGCAAAATTTAAAAAAAAATATTTGATGTAGATGAAACCTGCGATTTAGTTTTCAACCCTTATGAGAGTTTGATTTAAGCTAATGATTGAAAATCAAAGTGATGATATTCAATTGTAAATTGTTGGCATTCAACCATTATTTAACTCAAATATTTGAGGATGGGGGAAAGCACTAGGGAAAATTAATTCATCAATATAAAATCAAATAAATGATTAAATATACAGAAGAAACAAAAAATAAAATTGTCTGGAAGCTCTCTGTGGCATATTCTTTGTCTCTAGTTCAATATATATTATTTTTACTTATTTAATGTGATGGAATTTATATCATCTGCAACTATTTTATGTCTTCTTAGAAACTGTATCTTTTTTTCTGTAATGTCAGGAAGGATCCAAAGATAGCAGAGCTGAGAGTTAAGCTCCGCAGGTTGGTTTCAAGGGGTCTGATCTTACTTCAACTGTAGTATCTGTTTCACATCAGCTTATGATTAAGGATTTTAATTGTCACAAAGTCAAAGTCTTCTCGTAATTAAAAATAAATTTTGAAAAGCCCCAGTTTAATCTTTTCCTTTCTAATGCCAATTTTATCAGTTCCTTGTGATTTCTTTAAATCTGTGGACCAATTTGGACAATATTAACATCTTGACTATATTAAATCTTCCAGTTCATCAAATGCAATATTTTTCACTTATTTACATCTTATTTAATTTATTTTAGCAATGTTTCATAGTTTTTAGTGTACATCTTGCACTTTTTGCTAAATTTCTTCCTAAGTGTGTTATTAATTTTATACCATTGTAAATAAGATTGCTTTCTCAATTTCATTTTCATATAGTTCTTTTTTAGTATATAGAGATGCAGCTGATTTTTTACATTGATCTTGTATTCTACAACTTTAATGAGCTCATTTATTACCTCTAATAGTTTGGTATGGTTTGGTTTGGTGGGGAGGAGTAGATTCTAAAGGATTTTCTCTATGTAAGATAATATCATATGCAAATAATACTAGTTTCATTTCTTGCTATCCAAATGGACATCTCAGAAAAGTTGATTCTATTTGTTTTCCATTTTTTTATTGCTTTTGTGGAGGGGCAGAATTTGTAATTCCTTAAACCACCATTTTCACTGGCATCGAGCCTTTATTTCTTGGTAAGGAAAATAGTTATAAAATAGAAGGGGAAAGATTCAGACCCAATCTGCCAGCTGAAAGCACAATGACCTCCCCTGTTTTTCTCAGGAAGCAGTGGCTAAGACCATGGTTGACCCTAAGCTATCTCTGTAAGTCTTTTTTTTAAACAAATTTCATTCTTGTTTTAATACAATTTTATTTTATTAAGACACTGTAATTTTTTATAGTGTTTTAAAGGTCTAGTATAATTTCCTCTTTATGAAAATAACAAAGTCATTATAGAAATTCTGCAAGATATGCAAATTTGAAAAGATATAAAAATTATACTGAATAATTAACTATTATTTCTAGTTAAGGACCACCCTTTTTATACTTCTGTTTATATAATCATGACATATTCTCTTCAGAAGTTTGCATACTGCTTATTCTCACTTAAGGAAATGTACATTGCTATAATTTTGCCTTTCTTTGATTACTGGCAAGTATGGACAGTTTTGACTATCCTTCCAAATATAATTTCAACTTGGTGCAAATCTAATTGATAAATTCACTCTCTATCTGTCTCTATCTGTCTATCAAATAGCTAAAATTAATTTTTCATATATTAGTAGTAAAATATATTAATTTTATTTACTAAATTTCTAAAAGTATCTAAAATACAATCCAGGAAAAATGTAAGTTAAAAAATTTGCCATCAAATTAGGTAAAGTAGGTGAAAGCAGTTTGTAAAATATAAAAGTAAATCAATATATTGTTATTAATATTTATCCTCTTAAAATCCTCATAAAATTGATAGGAATTTAAGGATTTAAATAGTATTATTCTATAATAAAAATGGAAGCTTATAGCTTATAATGATTAAGTTACAAATCCAAGACCTTGAAGAATAATAATTAAACTAGTGAATCTATTCCCAAAAAGACATTCATTAACTAATATTTTATTAGGGAAAAAAGCATTTGCAGTGGAATATAAAGGTAAGCCCTAAAAAGGCATAGAGAATTCATACTAAATATACACAACTTCCTAATTATTAGAAAGAACAAATTGCTTTGAGTTTTAACAAAAACCACCTTCTTAGATAGTTGAGTAGCATGGGTGGTATTGAAATTAATAATGTAAATTTACTGAACAGTAAGTTTTGTGCAGTTACCTTTCTCAGTTTCATTTTTCAGTTTTTGAAAATCATTCTGAAATGTATAATATTCTTTACTGCCCAAAAAACATGCCACAATGAGCATAGCTAATTTTAGAATGTAAGCTCCATGAGGAAGAGTAACTTAACTAGCTTGTTTTATACCCATCCCCACAAAGAACATTATCCAGAATTATAGTAGACATTCCATAAATACACACTACCTGATTAAATAATGTATGCTGAATATGAAACTTAAAATGCTTCATATTAAATTCTTAATCTTAATTTTAAGAATTTAGAGCCAGAAATTGGGATTTTTATTATAATTTTTATTAATATTTGTGAGCTTATTTCCTTTATCATCACTTTGTTTTATTTAATAGTTAATTTTATTGCAGCAATATCAGCACGGGAGCTATGGACATCTACTTTGTTCAGGACATTGCTGGGGGATTTGGTTGGAGTATAACATTGAGGATATTACTATGTAGATAAACAGTTTGGATAGCAAGTTGGTGAACATGAGAGTACAAAAAAAGTTTAATGTCCTCAATCTACGAGAATCCAAGAAAGCTTCTTGAAAAGGTGATTCCTGATACGAATGTAAAAGATGAACTGGGAGTTAGATAAAGAATAATGGAAAGTAGAAGATGTCTAGATAGAGAAGCATGAAAATCATAGAAATATACGTCTCAAGTATAGATTTAACACAGGAAATGGAAAGTCAGTTGGTACAACTGGAGTATGGAGCAAAGGAACAGAACTGAGAGCCCACATATAAAACCATCCTCATGTAGCCATCTGATCATTGACAAAACAGACAAAAACATGCACTGGGGAAAAGAATCCTCATTCAATAAATGGTGCTGGTAAAATCGGATAGTCACATGCAGAAGACTGAAACAGAATCTGCATCACTCACCTCTCACAAAAATCAACTCACAGTGAATAACAGACTTAAACCTAAGGCATGAAACTACTGGAGGAAAATGTGGGAAAAACTCTTATAGACATCAGCCTAGGGAAAGAATTTATGAAGAAGACCCCAAAAGCAATCACAGCAACAACAAAAATAAATAAATGGGACCTAATCAAAAAAGCTTCTGCACAGCCAAGGAAACTATCAAGAGAACAAACAGACAACCTACAAAATGGGAGAACATATTCACATCCAATAAAGGGCTAATAACTAGAATCTATGTAGAACTCAGGAAAATCAGCAAGAAAAATCAAACAACCCCATTAAAAACTGGGCAGAAGACATGAACAGAAACTTTTCAAAAGAATACAAATGGCCAAGAAACATATGAAACAATGCTCAACATCTCTAACCATCAAGGAAATGCAACTCAAAGCCACAATGAGATATCACTTAACTCCAGTGAGAAAGGCTTTTATCAAAAAGTCCCAAACAACAAATGTTGGCATGGATGCAGAGAGATAGGAGCAATCCATACACTGCTGGTGGGACTGCAAATTAATACAACCTCTATGGAAGGTAGTATGCAGGCACCTTAAAGAGCTAAAAGTAGGAGTACCATTTGATCTAGAAATCCCATTACTGGGCATCTACCCAAAGGAACAAAAGACATTCTATAAAAAAAGACGTCTGCACACAAATGTTTATAGCAGCACAATTCACAATTGCAAATATGTGGAAACAGCTCAAATGCCCATCAATACATGAGTGGATTAACAAAATGTGGTGTATGTATACCATGGAGTACTACTCAGTCACAAAGAAACAATGATGAACTAGCACCTTTTATATTATCCTGGATAGAGACAAATAGAGCCTATCTACTAAGTGAAGTATCACAAGAATGGAAAAACAAGCCCCACATGTACTCATCATCGAATTGGTACTAACTGATCAACACTTACATGCACATACCATAGTGACATTCATCAGGTGTTGGGTAGGCGGGAGAGTGATGGAGGAGATGGGTATATTCACACCTAATGGGTGTGGTGTGCATTGTCTGGGGGATGGACACGCTCGTAGCTCTGACTCGGGCAGAGAAAGGCAATATATGTAACCTAAACATTTGTACCCCCATGATATTTTGAAATAAATAAATAAATAAATAAATAAATATATATATATATATATATATATATATATATATATATATAAAAGATTGTATGAAGATGATGAAGAGGAATTTAGGACCTTGTTGAGGGTGATACCTTCTGAAGATTTCTTGCTTTTGTGTTTTATAGACTGTAGGAAAGCTTTGAGGCAATGTAAGCTTGAGACTAACATGCAAAGTGGTGCATTTTAGACTGATTGCTCTGGTATTTGGCCTTTTACAAAGACAAGAACTGGAAGATGTAAGTGATACTTGAGATATTGTATCAGTAGTTTGATAAAACATAAGACCTCCCTAAGCATGGGCAAGATTAAATGATATTGAAAAACTGAAGGTTCTAAGAAATATTTAGGAAGTAAACATGAGAAACTATTTTATGACTGTTATGATGTGAAAAGTGAGAAGCAGAAGTGTGGATGCCTTCACTGGTCTGTGGCTTTAGGTCTGGGTGAAGAGTGATGTCAACTCCATAAAGGGTAATAGTGAAGGAAGAACAGGTGTAGTGTTTGGAAGAAGAATGTAATAATCTGATTCAGATGTGTTGGGTTTAAAAAAATGTGAAGAATATTCAAGAGGATATTATGTTTGAAAGTAGGACATATGTAATAATTACAACAAAGAGTTATTTTATTGGACATTGTGGTGGAGTGATTTTCTAACTATTTTTCATTCACATCCATGTATTTTGTAAGTTTGTACTAACTTCACACTCTGACTTTGTCCTGGGCATGTGATTTGCTTGCCCAGTGGGATGTTAACAGACATAATGCAAGCAGAGTCTTGGAGGAAGAAACAAACAAACAAAAAAACTTGTGCATGTTGCAATTTGCATTCCTTCTCTCTACCATCTCCATGAGAAGAGCAAGCCTATAATAATGTGGGATGAGATGCTCCTAGGGGAATGGTGAGATTCCCATGAGAGAGCCAATCTGCTCCAAATGTCTCAGCCGAGACCGTCTCAGATCAACTTAAAGGTGGCTGATGTTGAGACATCTGAATGAGCTTCTCAAGGTCAGCAGAGCTATTTAGCTAGCCACATCAGATGTATTAGTAATAAACAATTATTTTCATATGCCACTGAGGTTTTGTGATTGTTTGCAATATTGTAGCAAAAGTTAATTATCATTATCCTCCATATTGCTTTTGTTTTCCCAGTTTAGTGCTTGAAATTGAAAAAGAGGAACAGATTGTTGTGATTCTATAGAGCCTTGAGATAGATTACAGTAAAATGTGATAATCCAGGGTTTTTAAAGTAAATCCCTACCTCCTTAGATCATCATCCCTGCACAAAGATAAATGGCACATTTAAGAAGATAGTTTAAACAGAAGGTAACAATATTTGGAAAAGTGTTGTCAGATTTAAAGGAACCAACAAGCAAGAGTGAGGCTCCATGAAACTGCAACAGGGGGAAGCTGTTAACGCCCTGGGTCTTCAGGTCAGAGAGGAGGAGCTGTTGCAGAAGTAGGGCCAGGGGGACTGTTGAGGGAGCTTAGGACTTGGGTTGGGCCAAACATTGCTGCAGCTGAAGGGAGACGGTACATTTCTGAATTCTCTCCTCCTGCTCTCACCTGGAAGACACTGTGGAGAATTTGGTTAGGGATTGGCAAGGAAAAACTGGATTAGGAGAAGGTGGCTAACAAAAATGTCTAGCAAGTCCACACTATTTCTCCTCTAGATCTACTCTTGTCTACATGAGAAATCTGAGGCACTAACACAGCCACTATTTGATTATGGAAAGCTACTAATTCAGTCATATTGCCACCTAAACATGCGAGCCATTGCCAGCGAAGACAGCAATTAAAAAAGGAGGACAAAAAATAATAAACATAAAGTATACCGCTTCTAGAGTCCCTGAGTCTTGTTTTTATAACAATTAGTAGCTTTTGTTTGTTTTTTACTTCCGTGCTTGTATTAGATGTTAATAATAACAGCAATAAATTACAGACCATTTTGTATTTTGCATACAAAAATGCAGTGCTTCACAATTACTATCTCAGGAAGTAGGTAGGCATATTTCTATTTTATCAAGTTTCTCTGTTTGAATAGTGTGCCCAAGGCCAACAGGTATTGAGAGATGCTCTCAACTGTGCCTCTCAGAAATATATGTGTGTGTGTATGTATATGTGTGTATATATATACACACACATATATAAACACACAGACACACTATGTGTGTGCCTGTATATCTAAATACTTGTATATATAATACATGTGTATGTGTGTGTGTATATATGTGTGTGTGTGTATATATATATATATATATATATGCAAGAAATCTGCAAGAATCAAATATACAGGAAAATATTCATAGGTCATAGTTCCCCGATCTATCTATCAACAGTGTATAAAGAGAGAGGAGAAACAATAAAAAGATTTTATTTGCATTTCAATAAGCTTAAATGTTTGGATGCAAAAAGCATATAACTCTTGAAACAAAACAATAAAGAAAATCATATTATTGATCCCTTTGAATAATTTTTAAATAATAATTTTACTACTTTCCCAGTTTTAGCTTGCTGTGAAGACTTTGTAAGAAATGGATCTTTCTATTTTACATAATAATAAAACTTAAAAGTTAGAATGGCTTTCATCTTCAAAGCCTTTATAAATGGCTACAAATATTGCCTTAGCATTAATTTAATCTGTGAAAGTACCCACTAGAGAATACCCATTATTCCTGATTTATGTCAATTTTATTAGCTCCAGTTACAAGAACACAC
>RJWJ010011680.1:0-43747 GCA_004363605.1 Indri indri | reverse complement strand
CCCCCCCCCCAAAAAAACTTCATAACCATTAGGAGCCATTTCCCATTCCTCCCCCACCCCATCCCAGCTATCCTCTCCCTGCTACTCCCTAGCCCCAGGCAATCACGTGTCTACTTTCTGTCTCTCTCTATTTTATTAGACGCTTCTTTCTCATGTCATAGTCCCAAAGCAGGTAGCCCCAGTTGGTGGGGCAGCTGTGCTCCAGGTGGTCACTCAGGGACCCAGGTTCCTCCAGCCTTGTTGCACGGCCACCCTTACCACATTGCCCTCATCCGCGTTGTTACAGTTGGTTGCCGTCACAGCATAACTCTAGCCTCTGGGAAGGGAAGGAGAGGACACTCAGGATGAGTAAACTTTTTTTTCAGCAAGTAAGGTGAAGTGGAAGTTGGACGTATCACTTTTGCTAGCATTCCATTGGTGCACGATCAGTCACATGGCCAAATATAGCTTCTAAGAAGGCTGGGAAATCTAGTTGGGAGTTGGATGATCTTGTGCCCAAGAAAAAAGGTAGAGCAGGTCTGATCTGGGAGGTAAGCGGTTGGCTACAGCATCTTCTCAGGGGGGATACGCATTAGAGGAGTCCTACCATGCACCAGGTATAACGTTCTGAGCTTTTACATGTCTTGTTTCAATTACCTCTTCATTGCACTCTGCAAAGTAGATTTTATTATCCTCATTTTATAATCTTTTTATTTTCTAACAATAACAGCAATAGCAGCTATCATCTGTTGAATACCTACCAAGAGGCAATGCCGTTGGTACTTGACATGATACAAGGTGATTGTCTCCATGATTTTTCCAATACCCTCAGCCCCTCTGCCACATGGGCCTTGTTTTTTTATTTTCAGGTTTATAGATGAAGCTTAGAAAGCTTAGGTAACTTTCCTCAGGTCTCAAGCCATAAGTGGAAGAGTTGGGATTTGAACCCAGATCCCTCTGCTCTCCAAGTTGATGCTCTTTCCTCCATATTGTAAAGAAGATTTTACAGTCATGAACATCAGATGCTCATACTTCCAGTCTTTGTTTTCTTTTTTATAAACCTGGCGCACTGAATCCTTCAAGCTCTCAGCCTCATTAATTCCTCGCCCCTTCTCAGCAGTCCCAGATCTCACTGCCTTGCCTGGCAAGACTTGGGGCTCTATTATGGTTTTCAAGAACTTGGTGTAGGATTCAGAACCAACACTTTAGCTCTTCATCATCATTGAAAGAGAGAGGATTGTAGAAGCACAAGAAAAAGAAATATTGATTAATATCTCAAAAAACGATCTCTACATTGTCCTGGGGGGAATCGGTGTGAAGATCCTACCTCTTTGGCACAAGGGACCAATTAAGCAAGAAAAACATGTGGGATGTTCCTGGGGATTGTCTGGACTGATGACAGAGAAATCTCAGTCTTCTCTCAGTTCTGTCAGAAGCGTGCAGCTCTTTCACCCAGCCCTGTGATAGGATGCCAACTTCCGGTCTGCGACTGGCCGGTACTCTCTCTAGCCAAGGTCAGCACAGCTCGGAGGATGCAAGATCCACACCTCTTTAATGCAGTGGCTGACCTGAGCCCTGCACAAACCAGACCTGGCAGGGAGCCTGACGTCTCCCCCAGCTCTTTCCTCTTGCCCCACCTTAAGGAAGAAAAAGATAAACATGTTTTGCCTTGAGGGTGACTCTGGGGCTTCATTAAACTTTTGGCTGTGACATTTTGATGTTTTCCCTTGAAAATATGATATTTTCGCGTGTGCCCCAATCCCTGAAGAAGATGAAGCATCCTGCCCATCTCTAATATTTTAAAGAATGTCATTGGAATTGAAATATCTTCACTGCTTTCCTTCCCTCATCAAGAGCATATTGTTCCCCGCCTACTGCGTGCCAGGCACTGGGCTTGGTGTTGGGGATACAGCAGTGAGCAGAACAGACACAATCTCTGCCCTAAGAGGAGCTTGCGTTCTAGTCCAGGAAGACAGACACTTCATAAGTAATGAAGAAAGATAATTTTATATGGTAATACAGGATTTCCACATATTAAAATAGAGGTCATAAGAGCAACTGGTGGGGCTGTCTTCTTTGGGTCATTAGGAGGGTGTTTCAGGAGGTGGCCTTCGGTTAGAGGACAGAATGACAAGAAAGAGCATTTTGGCAGGGGAGACCCCAGGGACAAGGCCCAAAGCCCCTGAGATGGTGATAAACTTGGTGTGTTCAGGAACACAGGAATATCATGTGTGGTTGAGGAGTGTTCCCCAAGTCCATGTCCACTCGGAACCTCAGGTTGCGAACGCACGTGGAACTAGGGTCTTTGTAGATGTGATCAAGTTAAAATAAGGTCACACGGGATAAATGCGGACCCTAATCCAATGACTCATGGCTCTATAAGAAGAGAGAAATTTGGACTTGCATGCATGCAGGCACGCACACGGAGAGAAAATGGCCATGTGCAGCCAGAGGCAGAGATTGGAGTGATGCAGCTGCAAGGCAAGAGATGCCAAGGATTGCCAGCAACCACCAGAAGCTAGGAGAGGCAATGAAGGATCCTTCACGAGCACCTTCAGAAGAACCGTGGCCCTGCTGGCACCTTGATGGCCTTCAGAACTGTGCAGGAATTAATTTCTGTTGTTTTAAGTCACCCAGTTTGTGGTACTTTGTTACAGCAGCCCTGGGAAACTAATAATACACCCTGTGATGTGTGTACAATAAGGATGGAAGAGAGGAGAGTGGGAAAGTGGCCAGAGTCTGGGTCATGCAGACCTTGGGGACCACTACAAAGGATTTAAATTTTATTTTTAAGTGAGATAGGAAGATTAATCACTGCGTTTCATCATATTCTTGAATCAAAGACAGACACTGACATGGAAATGTGAAAGCTTTGGTTGGGAGGCATCGCTTACCAGGTGAAACCCATCACTGGAGACACAAGACTATCACCCAGTGAGAACGAGCTGTAGGAACCCCTCCTTAGGACGTCTTTGGCCCAAGGAAAGGAGGTAGGTGGGAGGCCACCTGCTGAGACCCTCAGATGTTCAGCTTGCTTTGAAAACTGGTTATTACCTTCACGTTCTCCATTTCCACGGAAGCGAGGCTCCATCCCTCCCCGCACCTGTACAAGTGTCTGCTGCTAATTAAGAGAGAGACAGATGGAGGAAGGTATAGTTTAATTTTACAGCCCCAGTTTCTTCAAGGCAATTAGGTGCATTGGAAGGAAAGCACCTTTTCTTTCTTTCTTCCTCTTTTCTAAATGAAGAAAAATCAAACTGGAGAGGGCCAGTGTTGTTGAAAGGCTCACACATCTGTTTCCTGGTCGGTTTGTCAGCCATCTGCCCACAAGGTACCAGGGCTGATTAGGTTAATGCATTTATTAATGGGGCCTACAAGACTGTTCAATGAATCTGTGATTTCTTTGACAAGGAACTTTTTAATATACTGAGACAGGGACCACACTGCACAAAGCTGAGAGTGGCCAGGCAAGCATTTCTTCCCCATGCCTGGCTCCAAATCAGAGGGGACAAGAAACATTATGAAAAAGGGATTTCATGAAAACTGCATTTCCAGTTTATGGAATGGTTTATCCGCCGAACCTCCAACTACCTCCTTGTTGTTGAAATAATCTTGAAAATATCTCTTTGGAGGACAGTTTCATGTCCCAGGCACCAAATCTGTGCCTGCGCTGCCCTTCTCTAAAACACCTCAGAGTTCCATGGAGGGAGGATGCTGACACAGATCGGTCGGTGCAAACGATATCATCTTGCCTACAGGACGCGAGCTGATATGAGGACCCCTTGCTTCTTCACTCTACCACACAGACGTGCTTTCAGTTTCCTCAAGCTACTCTTCTCCTTCTCAACTCAAAGCTTTTGCAAATGCTGTCATGTATCAGTTATTGGCTGCTGTGTAACAAACAACCCCAAAGCTTAGTGGCTTAATGTAGCAACCATTTACTGGGATCATGATTTTGGGTCTACTGGGCAGCTGTTCCAGTTTGAGCTGGATTGGCCACTTTTGACTGGACTTGCTCTGTATCTGTGGTCAGCTGATGGCTGTAAGATCCAGCCAGAGCTACCTGAAGGTATAGAATGTCAAAGCCAAAAGGGTGCCACCTCAAGCAATTCAGGATATTTCAGGAATGTGTGCTCCTCACATCTTAGTGGCAGATTCCAAGATTCCTTTTGGCTTTGACATTCTGTACCTTCAGGTAGCTCTGGAATTTAGAGAAAGGGGAACTTTCTCTGGAAAGACTGTATCAGTCAGGGCTATTTAGAGTACAAGGAATAGAAAGCCAACTTAACCTGTATTGCACCTAGGAAGTTAATACGTGGCTTCCAGGGGTGTTGTTTTGAGAAGGAGTCTGTGTGGAGGCTAGACTTGCCAGGAAAGAGTGCTGTGATCAATGAGTGATGTCTACCATGGACACATCAGGAGCCAGTGGGACACATTTCGGTTTCAGTTCTAAAAACAAAGCTTTTCCTCTATGGCCTTTCAAATATTGTTGATTGAACTTAGCTTCTACCTTGGCTCAGCTATGGGTAACCTTAGCTCCATCATTTTATGAGCTTGACTGTTTCCTAACTTGTCAAGCAGGAGTAATAGCTGCCATCTTTTCTGCCTTTGTTGGTGAAAGGATCAAATGAGAAAAGAAACATGGAACTGTGACGGTCTCCTTAAGTTTATATATATTTGCACATGCAACACTATGGGATGTTAAAAATGTGCATGAAAGAACAACAAATATTTCTGGTCTCCTGAGAGATGTAAGTTCAAAAGTTTATGGTTAAGAAATTAATTTAAAAAGTGTGTAGAGAATCTTATCATAAAAGCATTCCAAGAGAAAATAAAAGGAAGTCATTTATTTTATTTTATTTTGTTAAAAAATAGAGAAATAAGGAAAGAAAGAAAGGTAAAAAAGGAATGAAGGGAGGAGGGAGGGAAGATGGAAGGAAGGAAGGAAGGAAGGAAGGAAAGAAAAATCATTCAATGCTGCAGAGAAAGTGGTGAAATTGAGTGGAAATTGGTATAATGCTTTTGCAAACTAGTTGGCAATATGTATCAAGAGCCTTAACAGTGTTTATACTCTTTGGCCAAATAATTTTGCTTCTGATAATCTAGATCAGAGTTAGCAAAATTTTTCTGGATAGCCAATATTTCAAGCTGTGGAGGCCACAAAGTTTCTTACACAAGTACTCAATTCTACCATAGCAGAGCAAAAGCAGCCATAGACCACACATAAATCAATATGTGTGGCTTTGTTTCCAATAAAACTTTACTTACAAAAATAGGTGGTGGCCAGATTTGGCCTGTGGGCCATAGTTTGCCAATCCCTGACATAAACTAAGAAAATATTTTTAGAATTATTCTAAATATAAAGAGAAGTATAAGCCAAAAGGTTCTCATCTCAGCCTTATTTGTAATAGAAAATATTGATACAACTGTTCATCCATAGAAAGACTGATTAATTTTGATAGTTCTACTCAATGAATTATTTTGTAGGCATTAAAATGCTGTTTGTTAGTAATTTGTAACAACTTGGAGAAATGCTTGATAGAATGTTACATGAACGATTGAAACAAAGTTATTTACAATGATATTGGTGATGAACAATCCCTAAGCACTTTACACACATTATATCATTTAACTCTCCAAACAACCTTATGAAGTTTACTTTTTTATTTTATTGTAACTGCTTTCCTTATGCGGAAGCTGACGGTAATAAAAGTTAAGTATTTAGCCAAAGTTACACTGCTGGTAGAATTGGGATGTAAATGTGGGTCTGCTTAACTGGCGAAAAGCCAAAACAAAAGCAAGGACATAAACGAAGAAAAATCCTTCCTTAAACTCTGTTTAGTAAAAAGACCAGAAGAAAATACACCCGAAAGTTGATATCGGCTGTCTTGATTCGTGGGTGATAGATTTGAAGATTTCGTAACATGTTCAGTATTTTCTGTACTGTGAATGTGTCATTTTCATAATGAAGAAGCAACACTTGGCTTTTATAGGAAAGCCAAGGGTGGCAAGACTGTGATGGGAGAAGCATTTTTTTGGGGGTGGGGGGACCTAGAGATTCCCTTGGGGATGTGCCCTTGACCCTCTTGGTCCTGCTCTTGTTTGTGAAAAGCACATGGCGCTGCCCTTCCCTCTGTCGTGTTCCAGGTGGAGTTTCTAGTGTGTCTTGTTTGGACTGTTGGCCCATTTTTATGCTGTTCTCTCAGGTTGACCTGCCAATCCCTAACTCTCTCTCTCTCTCTTCTCTCTCTCTCCTTCTCTCTGCTCCCTCCTGCCCTGCCTTGTCCACCCGTCCCACTGCCCAGCCGACAAGGTCAATGATGACTTCTACTCCAAGCGACGGCACCTGGCTGAGCTGGCCGCCAAGGGGAACTTACCTCTGCACCCCGTGAGAGTAGAGGACGAGCCCCCGGCCTTCAGCCCCGAGCACGGTCCTGCCCAGCAGAATGGACAGAAGTCCCGCACCAACAAGATGCCCCCGCACCCCCTGGCCTACAACTCCACCGCCAACTTTAAGGGCTGGGACCCCAACGAGCAGTCTCTGCGGCGGCAGGCGTACGGCAACAAGGGCAAGCTTGGCACGGCCGAGTCGGGCTCCAGCGACCCCTTGGGAACTCGCACCCAGCACTACCCACCCCCACAGCCATACTTCATCACCAACAGCAAAACAGAAGTGACTGTCTGAGTGTTCACGACAGGGAGCACCCTGGAGACCACACTCAACTGAGAGGCAAAAAATAAATCCTGGCCACACCTTCCCTGTCCCCAACTGCCCCACACGCACCCACACACCCACCCTCAACGAGAACCAACTCTAAACCTACTGGTGACACGGAATCGTGCTTTTCCTGGGTCATGCTGAACACGTGTCGGTGGGCAGCTGAGCAAGACTGAAGCATGGACATTCAGCAATACAGCAAAGGAGAAACTGAGGCACGCTCTTTCAACTTCAGGCCCGAGGTGGCCAACTCACATGCCCAAAATGATGGGGCTAATTTTTCTTTTCTTCCTAACTTGAAACTGAAATCCATGATTAAAAAAAAAAAAAAAGTAGCACAATTTAGAGAAAGTGTCCATTTGAGCACATACACAATTTGCCACTTGCTGTCTGTTTCTGGGTAAAAAGAGCCGGGGTGAAAGCGGGTGTAGAGAGGTAGGGTGGACACAAGAGAAGAGTGTATTTGAGAAGAAGAGTTGTTTGGGGAGGAATTTGCCCACCTCATAAGCATTTTTCTAATCCCGAGAAGGAGTGACATGAATGCCAAATTTCGAGGAGTAGCAGACAGTAACTGGACCCCAACCATTATATTTATAACACTTTTCATATCTTCAATGTTGAAAGCAAAAAACAACACACACTCAAGCTCACAAAAAATAAATAGACCCTGAACCCACCGACAGTGCTGGGAAGGAAAAAAAAATGTTTTCGAGAACTCCCATAAAGACCATGATCATGGAAATGGGAGAGACAGGCTTTTATGGCGGGGAGAGGGTCCAGAGAGTATGAAATAACTTTTTTAAAAAAGAGAAATAGAATATAAGCCCACAACAAAACAGACAAGTACAGCAAAATTAATTTTTGTCCAAAATCTTCAAGACTTAGGAAATCAACGACGACATCAACAGCGACAAAAATCCACAGGTGGAAACATCCACAGGCGGTGAAAAGGGGCCCCCTGGAAGCCTCCAATTTCTGGATTTCACCTGCAACACCTGAAACAACCACAGAAACAGGTCCGCTATTAACTGTCCATCCCCGACGTCCCTTTTTCCTTCAGTGCGTTGCCGCCGCCGCTGCCAAACTTCAACTGCTTTGGACTGAAAATGTCATAAGCGTGGGTGGTGCCTTCAATGTGTTACTGTTGTTAATGACAGTCTTGTTCCCAAGTGCAACCTGTGTTCTTTTAGCCTTCCTCCGTCCTGTGTTTCTGCAGTAGTAGATGTTTCTATCCTTCCTTTGTAGGTGAGCCTACCCCATAACACCCTCTGAGGGGGCTGCTGCAATGTCGGGGTACCTAAAGACGAAGACCTTCCACTCCCCACATTGTCGAAACAGGTTCTTCCACTTTCCAGCCTCTCAAACCTGTCAGACATTTCTGGGTCCCATAATTCCCATGGTCCCTCCAAATTACCTGCTCCAGATACTTTTACGTGTTCATCTCCCCATCCTGGAATTTCCCGACGTTCTTTTTCAGATTGGTTCTTACAGCCAATAGCCCTTGGGGTCCCAACAAAGACTATTTTTCCTGCAAGTTCTATTTGTTGAGTGGAAGCTCAAAGAGGTGGGTTGCGGGAGAAAAGATTTGCATTTAAGGTGAGAGGTGTTCAACTAGCCCCTTAAAGGTCTTGGCTAATTTTTTAACAGAAACTTCAAGAGCCCCAGAGCTCCTCTGGTGCTGGGAGCTGTAAATGGTCTGGTCAAACAAGACTCAGAGCATTTTCTGGAACCCTGAGCTGCAATGTTCTGCCTCACCTGTCTTTCCACCCTGACATTGTGGCATCAGCAAAACCAATTAGTTGTTTGTTCTCCTTCTCACTCCCAGCAGATGCGAGGACCCTGAGGATGCATTTTATCTGTCTGAGCCTTAGTCCGCCACCTGAAACATGGGGAATTTAGGCTAGGTCAAGCTTTCGAAGCTTTTTAAAACAGCAAAACCTCTGCCTATTTTTTTTTTTTTTAAGTAAAATCATTCAATGAACCCCCTAGATAAGATCCCCACATCTAAGAGGCACACGATGCTGGACAAAGTAGGGTTTGGGGATTGAGCGCCCACCTTCTTGGCCTCCTTGCTGAAAACCCATAGTCCCCCAGAGTGGAGTAAATACCACTGGGCTTGGTCAGTATTTCCTTGACCTTAGTTGGATATGTACCTGCTTTTGGCTACATACTTTGACATCTCTGTGTGATACTGTCATGATATTTGTATCGAAACCGATTCATTTTTAATACATTTTATTTTTAAAATGAAAACTTCCTGCCTCATCACAAATAGAAAACCATTATTAATCACCATAAATAGAAAGTAAGCGTACAAATAAGTACAAAGGCAACAAAGCGGGAATGATTAAATTCTAGGTGGATACTGTTGCCTGTGGAAGTGTCTAAACCTAAAGCCCAGTATGTTTCATGCTTTCTCTGTCTCTCTCTCTCCCCCCCATCCCTCCCTCCTTCTCCTTTTCTCTCTCTTAAAAGGAGATTAGCATGTGTTAAAGAATTGTTAAAGATTCCAGCACCCAATGGAGACTTTCTCCTTGAAGTAATAAGATTGACTGAATTGTAAATGAAAAGGGAATCATTTCCTGTGTGAGTCAGTGTTCGATAGTGCCGTATCCATGTACTGGCTGCAATCATTCTGCATACACCAGTGGTACACAGCCCACACTTCAGGAAATACCAGGTTGGCTTATCCATGAGGTTCCCTCCAGCTCGAAGGCTCTCTAATTCTCATCTCCCTTTTTAACTCATCTTGCTCTCTGCCCTCAACCCACTGCACCTCACCCTGATCTCGACTCTGATTAAAGGTCTTTCTTGGTCTCTGAATCTATAGGATTTTATTCCTTCATACTCCTTCTCTTCCAAGTTAATGTCGTCCGTGGAACTTGGCTCCTTGCAGCCTGTAGTTGTAATTTTGGCAGCAAAAGTGCAGCCTGGTCAACAAGATGCAGCAATGATGACAGCCCAAGAAGGACAAGTACTCCTCAAGTGGTACTTTGCAGGAAGGACAGTCCGAGGAGTACTTCTCAGGCTCATTAGCTGCTTGTTGGCTTTGGGAGCTGAACTGAGGAGGGGAGTTTGCACAGGGAAGGTCTGTTTATTGTTTGGTTTCCTCTTGGGAGGGTAGACAGACTTTACGATACTGAGAGCGAGGACAACTTAAAGAACTGTCTGTGACTGCCATGTACCAAGGAAAGGATCCCGTAGCTAGGGCGGGGAGACCTGGAAGAGAGAAACCAGAACAAAGCAGAGAGACCAACCTGTCCTCCTTTTGTGCCCTGGCACTAGCCTCTACCTGTTGCCTTTACCTGTCCCCTGACTTCCAACCCACTGGGACCAGAGTCTGACCCCCTTTGCTGCCCCAAGCGTCTCAGCCTCCACCCGTCTTGGGCTCTGCCTGCCTCCCTATCTAACTCCCCCCAGTTTTTTTGTGTGTAAATGAAGCATATTTTATGTGCGAATATTTTAGTAACCGTATGTTCTGCAAGTAAACCTGTGTTAATACTTGTCACAACTGCAAAGTTTATGATACCAATAATACTTCCTACAATGAAGAAAAAAACATTTGTTTGTTTTCTAAGAATGTTTATTTGTAAACATATGTATTCACTATATTAATATGAATTTCTTACCTGGCAATAAAACTGATTATATGTGATGCTGTCGGGGTCACCATGTGTCCTTCCAGGGCCCTTCCTCCTAATTTGCGTTTTCACCAGGGAAGACCAATATTAGCATAGAGAGCTGAGTCTTCAATACTCAGAATGTATGGGAGACCATTTCAGGTAAAGGGAATTTCTAGTTAACAGCAATTTATATAAATTTTCCAGGAGACTTTGTGTTGGAGGCCTTCTTGATAAGTTTGTGTTGTTCCTTCACTTTCTTGCCTTAAAAAATATGTATATCATTGCTATGTCTCCTCATCATAACTAAATTTATCTTTAATGGTCAAGAATCTTGCTGAGCTTTGGATTTTCTTGTTTTTCCCAGTGACCAGGATTGTAAAAGACACAAATATTGAAAGGATGGAAGATTGGATTCTTTCCCTATTCGTTAAATTTTATTTCCTGTCCGGCCTCTGTTAGTATGTTTGAAATTTTCAGATAGAAACCTATCTGAAAATGGTTCTTCCAGAAAAAGGCTCTGAGACAAGGATTTGAGAGGTGAAGGGAATACTAGAGTGGTGTAGGGGGGTTCAGTAAGGAAGGAAAAGTAGCCAGTTAGGGTGCTTTATCATGCCAGCTAGCAATATGGGCAGCTGGAGTTTCACTCCACAGGGAAACTCTGGTACAGGGTGTTGGACACACACACATTCAGAATTATCCTGCTCAAGGATGATGGAGCTTGGGTGTTTACCCCCATCAGACATCTTTTGCAAATTACTTCCAGGGCTGTTAATGTTCAGACACTGCTAGGCTGTCATGTGCAAAGGCAGAGGAATTCTGGTGTCCAGAAAGCCCCAGGCACAGAGATGCACCTACTGGCAGTTGAAAGTTAACAATTTCGCACTACAGTTTTAAAAACACAAGGGAAGTGGGCAAGAACTCACTGTGTCTGCTCAAAGCCAGAGGTCCACAGTCCCTCAGGGATGAAGCTTCCACTCTCCGGATACTTAGAGATGTTATCAATGTCAAGCAAAAAGCTTAGCGGACCATGATCTACAGTCACAGTCAGGGTCTTTACTCTGGGATTTGGAGACCCTTCCTTGGCCACAGGGTCAGTTGAGCAGTGTAGAGCAGATCCCATGGGCTCTCTTTGGGGCATAGTTCTGGTTATGAGAGAACTTTGGAAGGCAGAGGATGCTCTTCTAAGTACTCAGGAACCATCAAGGGATAAAGTCACTGACCAACACAGCCCCATGGATGCAGTTGTAGAACAGAGAATCTTGCCTCTTTGGGGAGGGACAGACTATTTCTCCAGTAAAGCCACCTGGGTGGTTGTAACTCACGAACGGTAAGAACAATCATGCAAAGCTTATTTGCACAGCATGGAGAAGCTCTATAAAAATGCTGTTTCTCAAGCTCTCTGGAAGAGATTCAGATGCGGTGGATCCGAATAGGGGCCTGGGATCCAGTGTTTGTAACAAACTCCCTGTTGCGGCAATGCAGTGGCTCCAGGACCCTGCTGTGAGAAGCATTGCCTGATGCCATACCGCCTGGTCATCCAACATCTCTGGTCTCATCCTGAGACCTTGAGATGCAGAAGAAAATAGAATGGAGGGGTGTGCTGCCAGAGAGAGGGACCCTCGCCATTTGGCTTCACGTCCAATGTTGAAAGGTTGTGTCCTCTAATGAGCAGAAGACAGACTCCAAGAGACCTGGTTGGTGGTATCAATTCCAAAGCTAATTTGCCATGCACCCTGAAACCAGCTTTCTCTGCCACTCTGTTTCTTCATCCCCTTCAGAAGGAGGAGGTTGCAGTCAGTAATCTCCAATCCTGCTCTTTCGCTTGACTGAGAGTTCTTCCTCATCACCACGTGGTTGGTACAATCAACAGACTCGAGTCCCTAACCCCTTCCAAAGGTTTGCTTCTGGATAACCAGGATTTTACTGGATGTAATAATAATCATTACAGTAACGGATTCTATGCTTTGAGCCCTTGCTGGGTGCCTGGAGGTAGGCTAAAGGCTTTGTGTTGCTCTAACAACCACAGAGTAGTATGGAAGTTCTTAACGTTTTCGTGCCATCAACCCCTTTGGCAGTCTGGCAATGCCTATGTATTTTCTTCTCAGAATAATGATTTTAAATATGTAAAATAAAATGCATAGAATTACAAGAGAAACCCATTTTCTTATTATATGATCATGAAAATATTTTAAAAGCCCACATTTTTGATACAGCAATACAGTTGACCCTTGAACAACATAGGTTTGAACCACACAGGTCCACTTACACGCGGATTTTCCTTTGCCTCTGCCATGCCTAAGGCAGCAAGACCAACCCCTCCTCTTCCTCCTCCTCCCCAGCCTACTCAGTGTGACAATGAGAAGACACTGAGGATGAAGACCTTTGTGATGATCTACTTCCACTGAATGACTAGCAAATATATTTTCTCTTCCTTATGATTTTCTTAGCATTTTCTTTTTCAAGTTTGCTTTATTATAAGTATATTATGTGTTAATCCACTGTTTATGTTATTGGTAAGGCTTCTGGTTAAAGTAGGCTGTTAGTAATTAAATTTGGGGGAGTCAAAAGTTATATGCAGATTTTTGAGTGCATGGGGGGGGGGGTCAGTGACCCTTGCATTGTTCAGGGATCAATTGTATATGTCCTTTTTAACTAGCGCATTAAATAACATGATCTAATGACAGATTTCAAAGTTACAATAAGCACAAACGATTCTTTGAGCTATCTACTATAAGTGTAATTTAATGTGACAATATCTGTGATTTTACTAGTGACAAAGTCCAAGATCAGTGCGAATATCACCGTGGTTTGTTGCCTACATTTGTAATCGAGGGTCATACTAAATTTCAACTAGAGGCTAGTGACAATAGAGATGTTATTTTTTTTCTACCTAAGTTCACAAACACACTGAATTTTATCCACAAATCCCTCTGAGGGTCTGTGGGTCCCAGGTTAAGCACCCAGGGACTAGCACAGCTCAGAGATACTTAACCTGTTTTCTTCATGCTTCTATTTTCTCGTCTTTAAAATAGGGATAATAATAGGGTCTTTATCCTTGGCTGTTGCAAGAAATGAAATAATAGATTAAAAGACATTAACTTAATGCTTGACACCTAGTAAATACTTAGACATTAACTTTTATCATAATTATTATTTCAGAGTATCCCTACGATAACCCTATAAAATTATATTTTATTATCCCCATTCACAGAAAAACCGAGGCTCAGAGAGGTTAAACTTGCACAAAGTAACACAGCAAGTCAGTGACAGAGCTGATTGAAACCCAGCTCTTGTTCAGCCTCAAGCTGTTGACCATATACGATGTTGCGTCATTTTTATTTTTTTTTAGTGATTATATTAAATGTCCTCACTTCTCCCTGGAATGAGGCCAGTCAGACGCTGGAGTCGATCATAACAGATGTCCCCAGTTCTTCACCCCTCCCTAAGGAGAAAGGTTCAGGAAGCTCTTGTCTGGGGCCTATTGATTTAAAGGCATATGGGAGACAGTTAATACTAATGTTCTTCATTCAACACAAGCTGTCTCCAACCCAGTGCTTAGAAGATCCCAATTACAAGTCCCTCACTGTCCCAGAAATTGTCAGATTCTGTTTTTTTTAAAGTCGATCCTATTAGAAATATATTCATCATATTAAATTGAAATAAGTCTTCCTCATAAATTCAAATGATCTCAGCCTTGAAGGATAATAATTACCATAATGCTAATGAGAGCAACAATTCCTTTTATTACCAATTATTGAGCTTTTATTGTGTGTCAGGCACTGGGTTAGGCACTGTAAAAGCGTTGCCTCGTTTTCTCCTCTCGACAGTGCTCTGAGAAGAAACCCATGGGGAAAACTGAGGCTCAGAGAGTCAAAAATAGCTCATCCAAGGTCCTACATGTAATGAATGGCAGGGTTAGAATTCAACCTGATCCCAAAGCAAGCCTTATCACAACGATCCATTTTATTTTTACATGTTCCATCCAGCACCTGTTTCCTTTGAGGTGGAAATATGCAAACCAAAATAGTTCCAGGGAGATGCGGTTCAGTCCAGGGAGTATCCACTGATCAATGTCCACTCCTACCAGCTGCCACTGTCCTGGAGGCATTGAACTGGCCCGATGCTGCCTCGGTTGGTGTTTCTGTCCTCTGTTCTTGAACACCTGCGTCAAATCTGTCTTCTGTATTCCACAGATCACCTGCAAAGCAGAGCTGGTCTTTGGAACGCTTGAGTGTCTGTGAGGTAGGAAAGAAAGCAGGACTAGAAGAGGACTTTGGGACAAGCAGACAGGAAACTAGGACTCTTACTAATAACTCGGCATGCCTTAATTTTGTGTGATCTTGGGAAAGTTGCTTCCCCTCTCGGAGGCAGTGTGGGCTTTTGGATAAGAGCAGGGCCTCTGCAGTCAGAGGGTCCGTATCTGAGCCCCAGTGACCTGTCATGCCTGAGATAGGGCAACTCTATCAAACGGTTGTTACAATAATGAAATAAGATAATCTATATAAAATTCTGAGCACAGTTCCCAGAGAAAATGATTTTCAATATTTTAAAACTTCGTTCAAATATCTTGATGACATACCCCAGGCTCCACAGGATGGATTAGTAGAAACATCAAGTTTCTTTGCTTTGGGTAAAACATATCTAAACTTGGTGTGGTGACTTTCTTTCAATTCTTTGGTTGCTGGTGATGTTATGAGCATTCCAGACATATTATTTCACTGCAGACCCTATGAGATGCAGTTTTGTGAATTTTTTAAAATGGGAAAAAATCAATTTTTGCTTAATGAGAGTGGTTTTCTTGGTAGGGGGAAATTTTTTAGATCTAGATGTCTTCAAGGGTTTATAATTAATGAGGTCCATAGTAGTAAAAATGATTGAGAACCTCTGACTTTAGATGATATAATAGTTATTTATTTTGGCATAACTACATAATTACCCCAAAACTTAGCAGCCTAAAAAAAAACATACACAAATTTTTTATCTCAGTTTCTGGGGCAGGAATCTGAGCATGGCTTAGCTGTGTCCTCTGCTCTAGGACAGACATGTGTCTCTCATGAGGCTGTAAGCAAGGTGTCAGCCAGGGCTGCAGTGTCATCTGAAGGCTCAACTGGGGAAAGGTCTGTTTCCAGGCTCACTCACATACTTGTTAGCAGAACTCAGTCCCTCAGGGG
The DNA here is from genome assembly GCA_004363605.1 of Indri indri. NCBI lineage: Eukaryota > Metazoa > Chordata > Mammalia > Primates > Indriidae > Indri > Indri indri. Next base: position 28,256 of record RJWJ010011680.1, on the reverse strand, counting down.
TTGTTAGACTGCAGCCCTCATTTCCTAGCTGGCTCTTGGCCAGAGTTTATTCTCAGTTTCTTGCCATTTGGGCCTCTCCAGTATAGCGGTTTGCTTCATCTAAGACAGCAAAAGAGACAGCCTTCTAGCAAACAGAAGTCAGAATCTTTTAAAATGACAGAAGTGACATCCCTTCAACATTGCCATATTCTGTTGGTTAGAAGCAAGTTGCTCAAGGGGAAAGAATTTCAGAAGGCTGAAAAGATAAATGGTGAGGATCATTTGGGGCCATCTGAGAGGCTGTCTGCCACAGGTGGTGTCTAAGTTTCCTCCACTGCAAAGAGTCTGAGCTTTCAGGTGTTTGTGGGTAGTGGGTATCTGAGTACAGTTGTGACTGTCAGAGAAATGGTCAACTAACTACCCTGGGATCAAATCTTGGCCCTACCACTAATTACTTTATGTACCTTAGTTTCTCCATCTTCAATAATAGGGATGATAATGGTACCCACCCCTCCGGTTTATTGGGTGAGGTCTTTACTAGGCAATGCTTGAGTGGTAAAGAGAGCTGATTGTCCAACAGAGATATGATGAAGACTTGTGGCTGCCCATGTAGGAGCTATGCTTCCCAGCCCTTCTCCCTGGCGTCTGGATGGAAGCCATGCAACTGAGTTTTGGACAATATGGGTAGAAGTGATATGGACCACTTTCAAACATGGCCCATAAAATCCTCCAGCATGAACCTCCTAACTCTTTCACCAATCTGCTGGATGGATGCCAACACCCAGGGCAACCTTGGAAACCACATGTTGAAGCTGACAGAGCCTTAGTCATCCTAAGTCTCTAAATGATTTTGTGGAGCAGTGACTTCCCTCACCTCCAATTGAACTTTATGTGAGTAAGAAACAATCTTCTATTGCGTTAAGCCCTGAGATTTCAGGGTTTATCTGTTAGAGTAGGTAGAATTTCCTTAACAATTACAAAAGATGAAACAGAACTTAGAACACTATCTGGCACATAGAAAATAAATGTCATCTGTTACCTTCTTCTTCATCATCATCATCGTCGTCATCATCACCATCTTAACTAAACTTCTGCACTGTGGTAGGAACTTTACATACCTGATCCTAATCCTCCCAGTAACCCTGAGAGGGTTAGTAACTCCATTTTATAGATAAGGACATTGAGAGGGTCAATGACTTACTCAAGGTCACAGAGCAGGTGCCGAGTGATCATCTAAACCCGGGTTTGTCTGGCTCCACCATTTATAGCATCCCACTTAACCCTCTTGAAGTTACTGGTACTATCTGGATCCAGTTATTGCAGTAAAACCTTTGCAGGAGACGAATGTCTTCATCATCAGGTTGGCATCTCACTTATTTTCTTGTCAGATCCCAAATCCTAACTCGTGCTGTGTTGTACAGTTCAGAGAAAGCATTTCACATCAAGAAATGTCACGGTTGCTAGAAATAATTTTGTCACATCCTCTTGAATTTTTCCTCTTTGCAAGTTCAGAGGTTTCAGTTGGATTCAAATCTTATAATGCCTCTTTTTAAAACATTATAAAAGGGCAACTCACTTTAAAAAAAATCTCAGCATCCGAATAGAACACTTCTTTGTTTTCATCTTAAAAGGCACAATATGGGAAGACTCTAAAGAGGCAATTTATGACACGCAGGTGCCTTATTTTCTGGTCATTTGAAGTTGTTTTTGATGCTGTAATTTTGTTTATGTGTTCGCTGTCCATTTATCAAAGGCTGTTGAGCTGAATGTACCAGAATTCTACAAGTTAGGCATCTGTTGAATTCCCACATTTAGGGTACCATAAATCAACACTGGCCTTTATCTTGGGTCTCATTATTTGCCATGAGAATCATGGGTATTTTATTCTTTCTTACACTGAGTCAACACAATTTTGGACCAAATTTAGAGAACACTCTGAGTGCTCGGTTTTGCTAAAAGCACCTCATTTAGTAATTCTTTCAACAAATACAGAGCATCTACTCTGTGCAGGGCTTTGTGGAGACAGGGATCCCTCTGCTGATCCTCTCCCCTTCCTCCTCCTCAAAAAAAGAAAAAAAATTAAAAAATAAGGAAAATGGAAGACAGACAATGGATAAACAAATGTCATAAAGAGATAAAGAGAGGCATCATGGGTAGGGGGGAGTCTCAATGCCAGATAACTTTGGATTAGAATCCTCTCTCTAATACTTCTAGCTATGTGACCCTGGGGAAGATTCTGGGCTTTTCAGCCTAGGTTTTCTTATCTCTAGAACAAACAGAATCATACCAACCTTGTAGTGCTATTTAAGCATTTGAGATAAGGTATGCGAAACATTTAATCATGGTGGTTGTTCAGTAAACTGGAGCTGTTATTAATATGAAGTATTTGCTTATCATTGGTTCCCACTCATTAAGAATTAGCTAATGGAGTTAACTTGGTTTTCCCCTTTTGTCTTTGTTGAGGTCTCCAGCAACAGATCCTGAGACAGGAATTCATGTGCACAGTGGGAATACTTAGAGAAACTGACATGGGAATGTTGGCTAGACAGAAGCAGAAGAACCCAAGCAAGGGTATAATTTCAAGCAACGTCTCTCAGAGGGTAGCTCTGGTGTGTATAACTCTGTAGAATTTGCACCCATCCCAAGCAAGGGAGCTGGGCTTTTGTTATTACATGCCCGCTAGTCATTAGCCAAAGGGTTAGGAACCCCCAGGAACTCTGGCTCACTGCAGGTTGAGGGAAAAGTTCTCGAAGTGGGTCTCGGGTGCTGGTAGTTAGAATTAAAGGTGCACAGAGTCTGGAAGAGAGGTGCATAGAAACAGGGAAAAGGATATGAGGATATCTGGGTGAAGCACCAGCTATGTTGGTTATACCTTCCTTTCCTGACTTCTGGGGGCATTAGCCCTGGCCCAACTAGTCCTAGTAAGTAAGATAAGTCTTTCTTGGTTCATAGATGTTTGGATGTTTGGAGAATTTGCCTGTAGAAAATACGGCTAATGGGAGGCATTTGGGGAATGGTTTTGGGGCCAGCCTGGCATAGCCCGTGTCACTTTGGGCAATCAATTTAGCCTCCTTGACTTAAATTTTGTCACTTACAAAACAGGAATAATGGTGCACTTTTTGTAGATTTGTTGTAGGCTGAGATGTCTTTGCATTCACTGATTCATTTGACAAATATATACTGAGCATCTGCCGTATGTCAAACTCAGGGATAAGCAATGGTGCTCTGAAATGAATCAGACGCAGGTACTGCCTTTCAAGACCTCGGCATCCAGTGGGGGAGGCAGACACATAAATTGCAGACTGTTCTTCCGTGAACATTCTTTCTCTCCTTTCTCTGTCTCCTCTTCTGTGTCTCTGTTTTTGTCTCTGTTGCATCTCCTCTTCTTCCTTCCACTCCACGTCCTTCCTCCTTCACTTCACCTCTGCATTTCTGTCTTGCATCCTCCTACCCTCACCCCATACATATCTAGCTTTTATGTCAGCTGGAGGATATCCAACCAGCTACTCTTTGAAGTTCCTGCCTCCTGCTGCTGTTTTCCAAGGTATCTTATGAAGGGTGCATGGTCTATGCAGTTCTGGGGAATTCAGTTTGACCCAGAACCTCAGGTGTGTGACCAAAGGAGACTTGGAGATAACAGACAACCATCCAGAGCATCACCTAAAGCTTGGGGGTGGAGCAGGGAGTTGTGCAACTAGCGGTCCTGTGTGGTAGCCCTGGGGAATGAGAAAATAATTGATTCTTAATTTCATTGGGGAGATGGGGAACAGAGGTGATTTCCCTGCTATTTTGCAGATGGTGGACTCCTAAGAGCATTAAGATAGGTGCCAGAAAATTCTTGGTTTTAATTCTAGCTCTGGAACTAGCTGCATGATCTTGGACAATGTTTTTCTCACTCATGTGATATAGAGGTTGCATTCAGTGATCTTTCTGGACTGCTCTGATCCTTTGGGCCTGGAACTCTGCCTTCATAAATTTCTTATTCCTCTGACCCTCCCACCTCCATCATGCCTTACTCTGGGAATGGGACCCACAAGGTACTGATATAATAATAACCAACTCACTTTTTTCATTCCAGGATTCTGAGAGATGATTAGCTTTGGGCTTGAAAAAGATCTATATCCAGGGCCCTGGAAGCAGAGTCTGTTGGCTGGAACTCACTCGGTCATTTTATTGTGAAGTCAAGGGCAGCTGTTGCAGATGGAGAGGCCAACCTTAGTGACTTGTATAAACAGTATTTCTCAGACTCGAGCACCATGATTCAGGAGCTCTGGGGGCCCAGGAATCTGCATTTTAAGAAGCACACCAGAGATTCTGGTGCAAGTAGTTGGCAGAGCACTGTTGAGAATCGCTTACAGAGACCCGCGCGTGGCTCCCCCACCAGCGCTCTGTGTACCCCTTACCTAGTTGTGTGGGGTCTCTGCGCATCTTTCTTCATCTGCAAAACAGGTGCTCTGCACTCCTGCCCTGTATTTCTGCAGGATTTCTGTGAGGAACAGATAAAATTGTAGATGAGAAAAGTCTAAGAGGCTCTCCCAGAATCAAAGATGATGGCCTTTGTGTGTGAAGATGCCGCACCCCCAAGCGTCCACCTCTCTAAACTCAGGGGCAAAGGACAGCCAGCATTCCAGGGAACATTTCGGCCCCTCATCCCCTCTCTCGTGTGAAGTACTTCTTGAGCTCCACTTCACCTGCTTTTGGACAACTTTTTTTTTTTTAAACTCCTTCCATTGCCATGGCAACCAGCTGGGCAGGTGTACCGAGATTGCACCTGGCCCAGGTGTACTGTAGAGCTCTCGCTATCTGCCTCAGTGCCTTGCTTCCTTCACCATGGAGGAGGCATGTGCAAAGCAGAAGTGGGAGGAGGGTTAACACCCCGTGACCCAAACCTTGCCCAATGGCAGATGGAAACCAGAGGTGTGTATCCCCCTCTCCATCTCTTGGGTGGACCATTCTGAGTGATTTCTACCAGCTCCTCAGAGGGTCCTAGTGGACTGAAACCCACATGCCCACAACGGTGATCAGGTCCATAAAACCCCCTGGGGTTGGCTTTTCCTCCTCCCCTGTTTTATTCTTCCTATCCCTTCTTCCTTTTCCTTGGAATACCTTCCCGGAATGACTACCTGCATGCAGCACCTTGCTCAGGCTCTGGTTTGGAGGGCGACCCAGTGCAGCACAACATCCCCTTGCTTGCTGGCACCAGCCTGGATCTCAAGTAGAAATTCCAGGACTGGGATAGTCACCCAGCAATCTGACTCTTTACTTAGTGACAGAGTAGGGGCAGGTCACAGGAGATGTAACCAGTCTACTTCCTACTTGACCAGAGAGAACTGAGTCCCAATCCCAGCTTTGTGCCCCGAGGCCAGTTACAAGGTAGGTAAAGGATTTTGTAACAATGCCTGGCACATAGCATGTTCCCTCAAGATGGATCGTGTCACTCTTCCTTCAGTTCCCTTCATTTTACTGCAAGCAGAATCAAAGCCCTTTAAAAAAAAAAAAAAAAAGCTGAAAAGACCTTCTATGATCTGGCCTCCAATTCCCGCTCTGCCTTTCTGCTGTACTATTCGTTCACTCTGCTCCAGCCACCGCTGGCCTCGTTGCTGTTCCACAGATGCTCCAAGCGTGTGCTTGGCAGTAATTCCCAACTGGGCAATTTTGTCTGCCTGCTTCAGGGACGTCAGAACTTGGGGCAGTAGGCAGAAGCCAAGGATGCTGCCCGACATCCTACCAGGCGTAGGACAGCCCTCCTCCTCCTCCAACAGAGAATTAATTCTCCGTTCCCAAATGTCAGCAGTGCCGAGGGGGGGAAACCCTGCAGGATCCCTCTTCGTGATCAGTCTTCCTCCCCTGGCCCTCTCCTTCACCTGTTTAGAATCTCTGCTCATGTCTCCCCTTCTCAGTGAGGCCTGACACCCTGTCAATACTGCAACTTACCCTGCCCTGCCCATGTCTCCCCCAACCTGCCGATCTGTCCTAACCTGCTCTGTATGCTTCTATCCTATTGTATAATTTACCTACTTGTGTCTACTCTTATTGTCTGTCTCTTCTCGCTGGAACGGAAGCTCCGCGAGGGTGCACATCTTTGCTGCTGTGTCTCCAGCACCTCCCACAGTGCCTGTAACACAGCAGGCATTCAGTAAATATTTGTTGAATGAATGAATGAAAGGAAATGCAGTTGACCTTTGAATAACATGGGTTCGAACTGGGCAGGTCCACTTGCCTGTGGATTTCCTTCCACCTCCGCCACCCCAGAGACAGCGATACCATCCCCCTCCCCCCCTCCTCCTCAGCCTACTCAACGTGAAGCCAATGAGAATGAAGACCTTTATGATGATCTACTTCCACTTAATGAATAGTAAATGTATTTTCTCTTCCTTATGATTTTCTTAATAGCATTATCTTTTCTCTAGCTAACTTTATTGTAAGAATATAGTAAATAATACATATAATATACAATACGTGTGTTAATCGACTATGTTATCAGTAAGGCCTCCAGTCAACAGTAGGCTATTAGTAAAGTTTCGGGGAGTAAAAAATTATATGCAGATTTTTGACTGCATAGGGGTCAGTTCCCCTAATCCCCTAATCCCTGCATCATTTAAGGGTCAACTATGTTATGAGGTGTATCTCTCCTACTGTCATGACAGTGTATCAATGCTTCTGGGAACATCTGGCCAAATAGACAAGGGAGATAGCAGGATAAGGACTTCAAAAATTTCTCAAATGCATGAAGTTTCTTTATCTATGACTTGATTATGTGTCCAGCCCTTTGCTACTCTTTAAAACAAAGCCATTAGCCCTTCCAGCAATCACAACCCTTATTCTCTCATGACAGTACAGAAGTTCAAGGGCCCTGGCATCATGCTGCTCACCCGCGGGCGGTCTCTTTAAGCTTTTACTTTGTACCCCTGTTACATGGCAAATCTCATACAAAGGGGTGCCCTGGAGCAAGTCCGCCAATTACAGCCTTAATCCAGAACCTCTTATTTAAACTCCCTTGTCCACATCCTGCTCCATCCTGTACTAAGGATGTACTCAATTATTTTGTGAGTCCATCAGTTCTTGAGCTAGGAGAGAAATATGTCCATCTGGGGACTAATTATCCCTGGACAAGGGTATTACAAAATGCCCCATTAGGACAAAAGGTGAGCACACGAGAGGTGTTGCATGCAATTTCTCTTAACGCTCACCAAGATCAAGAAAGCAAAAATGAGATACCACTGAAAGTTACTCTTTTTTCACTTTATTTTAATCCTCCACTTTCTATTCTCTCTTGGGAGATTGAAAAGTGTCTTCTCACACGTTTCTCATTATCGAAACTTAATGAGAATTCTAATTAGGGCGACTGCATACTTCAGTGGTGGTTTTTCAAAATGTAGCCCTGGCTTCTTATTTGTCAGGCTGCCAGTCTTGCGTCCTCGCCAAAGATGCCCTCTCTAATAATAATACTAATAACTATCATTTATTGGAAGTCTACTATGTGCCAGGCAATTTGCATACATTAGCAGCAGTCTTCACAAAAATGATATGAGATGGGAACTATTAACCCTAATTTTAGATGAGGAAAGTGAGGCTCAGAGTGATGAAGTGATTTGCCCAAAGCCAAGAAGCTAGGAATTGGCAGAACTGGGATTCAAACTCAAGTCTATTCTCTGGGCAAAAACTTGGCATGTCCAACCATCACCAATTTTTGGGAGAGGGGAGATAAGACAACAGGACCACTTGTCACTGCTTCTGACATGGACATCAGTTCTGATCGGAATGTTTGTTATAAGTTATTAATGTTATATCTCCAGCCTTGGTTGCTGGGTCTGTCTGGGAACAGTGCTATGGTGTAGGGAATCCCAGGAGACTCTGAGGCACCCAATTAGAAGGGCGGTAATAGCAGACCCAAGAATAGACTGATTGCTTATTCATTATTCTTGTTATTTCTGGACTCTCTTATCCATTGTACAGAAGGCTGTCAGCAATTGCCATGACGTTCTTGCCAGAAAGGGGTCTCTTGGCCCAGCTAATCATCTCGCCCAGAACCAAATGGAATCTTGGGTGGGAGGGGATGCAAATCCTTCTGATGTGACATCAAAATTCTGCTGTCTCTGGAGCTTCCCAGTGAATTCTCCGTGGACACCTTGGGGGCAAAGTAAAAAAAAGTAGACTTTTGCAAGTGAAGAAACAATCCCTTTGAGGCTTGTTAAGCACCAGGCGTCTTGTTGAGCAGGGGTGCCCAGAGGCAACGTGGTCTTGTAATGGGCCAGCAGATTGATACCAGGGAACCAAGGATCAAGCCTGAACCTCCCTGCGATGGCTGAGCAGCAAGAGAGCATCTGTGCCCCTCTCCTCCCAGCAGGGGCCTCTTTTATTTTATTTTTCTCTTCTTTTCTGTATCTTCCTTCTTTCTTCTTTGCTCATCCTCCTCAGCCTCTGAGCCTGTTCATCTGCTTAATAACAACCACACACTTGTATACCTGGCTTTACCAGGTGGAGGACGCCATTGGCACCTGTCATGTCCCCTCACCTTCTCACACGTCCCTCTTGCTATTTTGTTCTCATTCTGCTTCTCACCATGTCTTTCTCCTCCGTCCTCTTTTTCCTCTCTGTTCTTCACCCTCAACTTAATTTTTCTCTCTCTATCCCTCCTCTCTCATTCTCTCCCCACCCCCAACATTCTCTTTCTGTCTGGGCCTCTTTCTTCCTTTTTATTTCACGCACTTTTCAGCCTCTAAAATCTGCCTCCCTCTAAAACACATTCTCTCTTTCTGACTCTTTCTGTCTCTCCTCTCTTGCTTTCAATCTCTGGGACTCTATGTCTCTCTATTTCATATACATACAAGGAACGAATTCTATCTTTAGGTCTGTCCACATGAAGCCATGACTGTCACCTTTCACTCCTTCTGTTGTCCAAAAAACTACCATTCAAGTTCAGAGGCAGAAGTTTTAAACCAGAGCTGGCTCACTCCAAAGCTGGAGATGTTAAAAGCTGCCTCAGTTTCACTCTTTCTCACCATCCATATCTAATCTATTTCCAGTCTCTTCCAATTTGATGCTGTATTTCTTAAAGGTAAATTCCAAATCTCCATCCATAGTACTAGTTTATTCATTCCACATATTTGTATATGAGCACCTGCTATCTAGGGTAGGTCTGGGGACAAGTGACAGGAAGGACTGCAGAAGACATGACCTCAGTCTACTGGCAAAAGAGACGACCACTGTCTTTGTTCAAGTTTCCATCATTTCGTGCCTGGGTTAATACAGATTTTTCTCAACCCACTCATACAACAGCCAGAATGTCTAAATTTTTGTTTAAACCTTTTAATAAGATCCCTTCCCTGCAGAATAAAAAGATGTCCTATAACAACTTCCTTCACCCGTTCTGTAACCTTGCCATACTTGTCTTTTATCATTCTCAGCCTTTTTATAATCTAGGAAAGTTAGGCTGTTGGAGGTTCCCCCCACATCCATCATGTTGTTCCTACCATGCAGCCTGTCTCTTTGCTCTGCTGAAATGAATTTTCTTCTAGATCTGGTTGGCTCTACTCATACTTTAAGACTCAGAATCTTCCCGACCCTCCCAGCTGGATTAGATGCTCCTTCTCATGGCCTATAAATATCCACTATTGAAATTATAGCATATTGTTTTATAATCATCTGCTTAAATGTCTTTCTGCTTATTAGACTGGGAGCTCCTTGAAGATTAATTTGCCTCTAAATTCCTTTTGCTTAGAACAGAGTGTAAATTCAGGCAATTGGCAGACCTTCCCAGGATAATGTTTTCTTTCTAGCATTGCTGCTACTGACATGAGATACTTTGTTATAACTCTGGAGAGTGACTTGGAGATGCTGCATAGAGTAATTGAATGCAATTAAGCTGATCTAAGTTGTATCTGGTTTCTTATTAATTACTCGGCAAGTTATTTAACTTCTGGGACTCTCTTTGCTGAAGACTAAGATTGGGCTAGCAGTACCCAACTCATAAGGTGTTAAGCAGATAGCATATAACGGTAGTGATTAGGACACAATATCTAGTATATAGTATTAATACGTGCTTAAGAATTGTGCACCATCATCAACATTATTGCTACCATCGTTATCCCTGGAATTCAGCTCTCTTGCTCTTACTATGTGAGGCTTTACCTTTACAACACCACCATTTTTTTTTGATAATTCCTTTTTATAAAATAGAAGAATGTTGGCCGAGATGTCCTCCAGGTGTCATTTCTGCCAATTTAAATATCGTGGTTCTCAGAAACAGTCCAGATGTCTTTGCAGGTGTTGCCACCTCTGTGCGTGTGTCCACCTGGGATCAAACGTTTATGTAAAAGCCCTTAACTTGACCTTTAGCTTGGAAAAGCTCCCTCTCTCTTAATATTTTAGACTCTCTTCTGTGCTATTTAGAAGCTGATAAAATCTGAAATCTGTTCATTCTGTGCCTTTTGGAGGAAAACCCAGTTTAAATACTTTATTTTATTGGTTTTTCTTTGCAAAGAACTCTGAGATTTCAAAAGCCGCCCTCTGTAAATAAAAAACATCATGACCAGATTTCTCAGCATGCCCTGTGTGAATGGATAGTTTTGCAAATGGAAAAAATATTGTGCATTTTCTTAATTTCAAGGGGCGGGAATTTGACTAGAAAATCTTAGTGGCCCTAACGCCATGTGGTTTAATGTTTTTGACACCATTTGGCCATCTGCCATCCACTGCTCAATTTTAGTGCCCCTCCCCTGCAACTCATTTAGAGACAGCAAAAGTTTGATTACCCAGAATGGTCAGGGTAAATAAGGTTCTGAATAAATACATTTTCTGGTTCATTAGGGAGTCATCCTGGTATGAAGAGATCATTGGCCAATCCTATGTTTGAATATAGTCACTCTCACTTACAAATTGTGTGTCCTTGGTGAAGTCATTTAACTTTGCAAGGTCTTTATTACTCCAGGCAAAACAAACAAAAAAGGAATGGAAACAGAAACATTTGGAGGTTTCTCTGAGGATTAGAAATAAGAATTTAAAGCATGTGGCATATAATAGGTGCTCAGTGAGAGTTGGTTCTCTTCTTGTCCACTTAGTCATTAATTCATTTTAAAATATGTCGAGCGGTGTTACAGGGTGCCCAGCACATTTCTAGGCAACGGGGTTATGACGGTAAACAAGACTATCTTTCCTGTCCCCTTGAGGAATCTAGTTGTAAAATGTTGACACATTCTATGATTGTGAATTTAGGGTGTTTGGCGAGTCCCCAGGAGAGGACTCTAACTCAGCCTAAATCTATCAGGTTATAGCTGATGATAATGATGATGATGGTGGTGGTGATGGCGATGTGGATGATTATGGTTGTCATGATTTTGATGGTGATGATGGTTATAGCACTTCCATTTAGTCCTGGACACTGACATTAAGTGACTTGGCCAAGTGACTATCCATAGCTGGTAAGTGTTAGAATCCAATTCAGACTGGCTTCCTTCCCAGCTCCAGAGCCAAAGATTCTCACCAGCTCTCTTCAACCTCATGGAACTTGAAGATTTATTCTGATGTTGATGAGAAATAAAATGTGGGGCATCTAAATCCTTGCACTATGATTGCCTTCACTATACCCTGTCTTATAATCCATACCCAGTTTTCAATATTTCATAACTTCATGTAGGAAGAATCTGGTTGATTAATGGTGCTACATGTCTACCAAATGCCATGTGCTGAGAGTGCATGATCACAAACACTTTCTGTGGCCTGGAATGGGTGTGGGCTGGTCACTATGGTTTCGTGAGTCCAAGAGATCTATTACAAAGAAAACTGTGGGGTAGGAATTGATGAGATCCAAACTCATCTGTGGCCAGCTCTCTCAGAATCAGATATGAATATCCTTGGAATCAAAACATCTCTGGCGTTGCCTCTAAGTTCTGCGGCTGAGGATGTCAGTAGATGGGAGTTTGCTGGCAGGTGTAGCCTGCAGGCGTATCATCGTGCAGCCTTAATATCAACATGACAACAGCCTTAAAAGTAGCAGATAGATAACACAGACATTAATTAAATCAGCCAGCCCAGGTGGGCCCCCTCTATGGAGACTTGGAAAATTGAGATAAGAGCCAGGAGTTCTCTTCGTGATTCATAACGAGAGGAAAACGACATCTCTACCACCCTCAAATGTCCCCAAACAATTTGGCAAAACAACAAGTTGCCAATCATCCAGTGAGGAAAACCGATCCTGAAATGCTCAGTGCCTGAAAAGAATGGGGTCGGTACCAGCTATAAATTGACGTGAGGCAGCTTGAACACCTACACGGTGCAGCCAGAATGTATTGGCTTTCACGCAATGTCCCTGAAAGTCCAAATTCTAGATCCGGACACCCACAGCCCTCTCATGAGTTTCCAGCCCCGTTTCTCAGTTCCCCCCTTTCTCAAACACACTCCGAGCTTTTAGCTCTCACTGCACTGTTTATATTAGACCCCTCATCAGACTGTGCCATGCTTGTCGACCTGCTGCCTTGCCCACTAACTGGAAGATCCTTAAAGGTAGAAATTCTCTTATAGCTTGCTTTTCAACTTGGCCCATGGTAGGATCCACAGTATTTCCATATTCTGGCCCAGTGACTAGGTTCTCAAAACTTTTTTGTGTGTTAAGAAAGGAAGGAAAGAAGGAGCGCTATCGTATTTACTTTTTCAACTTGGTCTATAGTGGGATCTATAGTCCTTCCATGTTCTGGCCCAATGAGAAGGTTCTCAAAAAATATTTTTGTTAAGAAAGGAAGGATGGAAGGAAGGGAGGGAGGAGGGAGGAAAAGATGGAAGGAAGGCAGGAAGGAAGGAAGGAAGGAAGGAAGGAGGGAGGGAGGGAGGAAGGGAACATGCAATGGAACACCCCAGCGTGAAGCATAGTTGTTGGAGTGTGCTACATCCACCATGACCACTCAGTTGAGAGATGTAAAGCCAGTCCTTGCTCATTTCAGTTTTAAGTTACAGAGAGAACATTCACTCCCTCTCTACGCTCTTCCTTCTAACTCACTCTCCCTGGGTGCACCCATGCCTTGCAGTCCCACCCCATGCATAGCCATGGGATTTCTTCTTAACCCTCCCATCTCAACCCAGATACCAGGAATCCTCTGTGTACTTGCCTTAAATATTCTTGCAACATAATGAATCTTCCCTCTGGGTTCATAATTTGTCTCATTTCTTAATCCCCATTTCCAGAGCCTTCCCTCCACTTCCTTCAGCCCATCCCAGATGTGTTCCTCTTTCTCGGGAACGTCTCTCTTAGCCATTTCCCCTGAGGAGAGGAGTTGGCAAGAACTTTTAACTTGGTGAGTCCATGGTCATGGATTTGTGGATCGCCACCCACAAACTCCATTGTCAGGAATCCGTAATTCCCCCGTGACTGAATATAGAGTCTTGTGTGGGATTGTGCCAATACCAATTTCCTGGTTTGGGTCATGTACTACAGTTATGTAAGAGGCCACCTTTGGGAGAAACTGAATGATAGGTACATGGGACCTGTCTGGACTATTTTAGAAACTTCTTGTAAGTCTATAAATAATTCAAGGTAAGAAGTCTTTAAAAATCTTGTGAGGCAACCAATACATAAAACAGAAGGAAAAAACCTGTGTATATACTTGTTTATTTTTTAAGGAAAGTAAGATCTTTCTTCCATTTCTTTAAAGTGGAATTTGATCCATAAAATTGTATAAACACTGATATAACTACTTGCATAATTCTGAGCTCTCTTGCCCATCATGGTAATTTTGCATTGTGAGTTGTCATTTGTTATGACCTGTGTCTACTTCTACATTGAAATAGGGGAGGGGGAAAAGAGAAATTGTTTTAAATCTTGCAAGCGGAGGGAACTAGGGACAGAGTTCCTCTTGGTTGTCTGAATAATAATCTCTCCCCTCCCCTCGCCTTCTCACCTCTTCCATCCTCTCCCTTTCTCTTCTCTTAATGATTCAACAAATATTTGTTGAGTACAGTATATTACAAGCATAAAACCATGTGATATGTACTGAGGATAATGAAACCAGAGACATTGGCCCTTCTCTCTAAGAGTGGAGAGTTTAGTTTGTGAGAGACAGAAATAATCCCTTTCAAAGAAAAGAGGCAAGGGGAAAAGCAATAATTTTGTCTTTAAAAGGATACTTTGCCAACATCCAGAGAGTGCTTTGGGCATCAATTTACATTGAGATCAATCTTCTAAACTCTAATTCATCTCCATCTGCAGTCTTGGACAGTAAAGATTTCTGTTATTAAGATACGAGATCACAAAAGAAAGATTCGGTTTGCTCATTAGACATCAGATTAAAAAGTTGTGTGTTTTGCTTTTGCATTGTCATCTTCAATAGATGATTCTTAAAATATGTTATTTTTTATATCAAAGCAATTGCACGCACATAGTTAAAAGTATGAATGAGCCTTATGAGGAAAAACAGAAGTCTTCCTTCCCCAGTCTCCGTATCACCCCTCTTGGGTACATCCCCAAAGGCAAGGACTTTTAATGGTTAGCTCTTTCTTCCAGAAAGTTATCTCTATACTGTATTTCTAAAAATGCATACATTACTATTTCTTGATTACTCTTTCTCGGACATTATTTATTGATTTCTGTCTTTGGGAAGATAAGGATTTAGTTTTCTTAGATGGGAGTAAATTCTTTCCCCAGTCTTGGCCTAAGATGAGGGCTCTGTGGTTCTCAGAGTCTGCAGCGCTTCTGTGGAAGCACGTACAGGCTGTTCCCACCTTGAGTCTTGTCCAGGCTAGAGAGAGAGAGAGTGCTTTGATGGGGGCAATTCTTGGCAGGTTCAAAAGCAGCCTTCTCACAGGCACTTACCCGTTGCTGTGTTTCCCAGGTGGAATTGCTCAGGGAAGCTCAGGCCTCCCAGAACGTGGTCTGGCATTGCAAATGAAGAAATAAAAAAAAATTCAAGATGGAAAACTCTTTGGCTAGAAGTCCAAGGATATCTCTGGGGTCCCTGCTGGAGGAGGAACTGAGTAGGTGGTGGTTGGTGGAACAAAGAGAAAAAAGGACATCTGCAGAGGCCCTTGCACAGCTCGAGAAGGGAAGGATGAAAAACAGTTACTCTCAGGAATAGGACCTTCATACATGATAACAAGCCACGAAGAAAATGGGGGATTTTTCAGTACCCACTGCTGGGGCAAACATTGGTTAGCAATTTGGCACCAACACAGGTTAATCCTTGCATCGAGAAGAAACAAAAATATGCCTTCCAGATAGAGTAAAAGAGTTAAAAATTTTTAATAAAAATAATCACCAGAATAAAATAAAATCGAATATTTATCAAGTTGCTGAAACAGAGAGGACTTTGGGTGGATAAAAATCACAAAATAAAAGATGGATGCATTTAATCATTTTTTAAAAAGTCTTTGGCTTAAAAAATGTTAAATAGAAGCAAGATGGGACAATATTCTAAGCAAAGATGACAAACCAGCCTTGATATTTTTAACATAAAGAGCTTATAAAATCATTATGAAAATCACTAAGATCCCGAAGACTAAAGGAGACAGGAAAATAAAAATCACAAAGGGGAAACAAAATGGCTTTAACAACATATGGGAGAATGTTCAACCTTACTAGTAATCAAAGAAATGCAAATTAAAATGGCAATACTATTTTCAGCTGGCAAACGTGTAACATTTCCAAAAGATGAGAACACCCAAACCGATGGGGGTGTGGTAAAATTGATACTCTTCGTGCACTGCTGGAGGCAAGTGTGAGTTTGTGCAGCCCTTTTGGTAAGCAATTTGGCAATGTATATCAAAAGCCTTAAAAATAGCCATGCTTCTTAATTGGATAATTCTTCCTCCAAGGCAGGAATCCTAAATGCAGCCAAAATGTTCTATATAATATATTTTTAAAAAAACTTCATCGTGGTGTTATTTACAATAGTGAAAAGGAGAACTTAACATAAATGTTTAACCAGAGGAGAAATGGTTAAGTAAATGATACATTTGCTGAATTATTATAAGCCATTAGTGGTGAATCAGACCAACCTGGGTCTGTTCTCTGTTCTGTCTTTTCTGTATCCCGGGGAATACTGTTTACATTTCTGTAAAATTGAACTAATGGGACCCTGCAGGGTGGTTGTGAGAAGTTGGCTAGGTATTTGGTACGTGGCCCAGGAGGGTTCTTGTCTTGTTTCTCAGTCTTTCTTGGTTTAGCACCTGGCACTGTTCTGTTGGGGTAGACAGTCCTGTGACTCAGGATTTTTGTGGATTCCACCAGGAAAGCATGTGCAGGGACAAAAGACAAAAGTGTCCGAAGGTCTTGGGAGCCAGGGTGGATGCAGCTGGTGCAATTGCTACACAAATTCATGGGGTGGAGGGATTTGTAAGACCCCACATGCCTTATTATCCCACCCCTCAGCTCCTCTCCTGAAACACTCCCAATCCTATTGGGTTTGAATACATGCTTTTGTGACAGATACTGCGGGTGGAGGTGGGGGCCCAGGGAGATGTTTAGGATGCTGAGATGAATAAACCATGCCTTATGTTGAACAAAAATTTCTCTCTTTGAGAAACTCATGCTGTGCAAGATACTTAGCAGCACATAATGTTCTCCATGTCTAGGGGAAAATGAAGGAGCCTCTCTCCATAGTGTTCACGGTCTTGTTTTCATCTCAATGTCAGCATGTTTTCCTTTTCAGGAGAGTGGGAATGATTTCCTGTGATTTTTCTTCCCTAATGAGCTAAAATGGCTTCATATTAATCCTAGGGATCCTTTAATTTTTTTAAAAAAATCAACATGCACCCAGAATAAAAAGCAATTCTTAGAGAAAACCACCATCACTAACTTTGTGACACATTCAGCAGGTATTTGCTGAGTACATATAATGGGCCCAACTGGACACATACAAGGCCAGTTATACCCATTTACCGATTACCAGTGACATGGATAGCTTTATATGTCTGTAATGAACAGATGTAGAAGTTCATACCTGGTCTCAGTCCTCCACTAGCTATGATCAAGTGGTAGAGACATCCAGGTCAAAAAAAAGAAAAAATGAGTATAACATGGAGTTGGGAGAGCTCCACGGAGATGCACTCAAAGTACCATACGATGTGCAGAGGAGAGAGGCGGGTCTGTTCAGGAAGGGGAATCGAGGAAGGTTTTCGAGGAGGTGGTGAATATGAGCTGGTCCTGGAGAGAAGAATAGGCTGGGAGCTGGTTGAGAGCAAAGCGCTGTAGGGTTTTTGCAGCACACACGCATCCTTTAGGTTACGTAACACGGCTTTCAAGGCAGACAGCCCTGGATGAAATCCCAGTTCCGTCAGTTACCAGCTGTGTACATTGGAAATGCTACTCAATCTCGCTGAGCCTCGATTTCTGCATATGCAAAATGGGCAAAGTGGTACTTACTCTACAGGACAGATACAAGAATGAGTCTTTCACTACATTGCTGGGGATGCTGAGACTCCCGGTGATCATAAACAGAAAGCTCTTCTGTCAAGGTGGGGCAGTTATGTTCCCTCTGCTCCCTGTCTTGCCCTCTCTGCTCTCTTAACCGTGATTCTCCGGCAAATGCCATTAATTCACTGGTGATCTTGGAAAGGTCGTTTCCCCTCTCTGTACCTCAGTTTCCTCATCTAAAAATGAGGGAGATAGACAAAATGGTCTCTTTCAGCTATAATGTTCTGCGATTGTTCCAGGCAGAGAAAACAGTATATGCAAAGGTCCTGAGGTAATACATTAGAAATGATATGGGTAAAGAGAAAGAATAAAGGAGGCAATGGCTAGAATAAAGCTGTAGAGGTAGGTGGGGATCTGTGACTCAGAGGTGATATAACTTGCCCAATGCCATATGCTTATAAATAGGGGATCTAAGTTTTGATCCAAGGTTTGGAGCAAAATCCATGCTCTGCAATCACCATAGATTTGGTGAAACTTGACCTCTAGAAAGTTCCCCCAATAACAAGGGTGAAATTTGACAAAAGTCAGCGTTTGTGCAAGGGCATTGGAATGAGACCCTGAGAGGCTGACCCAATTATCATCCCTCTACCTGCCACAGAAAATTTAAAACCAGCCACATTGGGAAGAAGTGTTTGCCGGGCTCTGATAAGGGCTTAAATGGAGAAATACCCTCTCTGCCTTGCTCACCAGACTCCAACAGAATCCAGGTGTTTATTTGATGAAAAATAAAGCTTCCCTTTAATTTACATTTCCCTGGACAGTGAGGGTCTGCGGGCTGCAACCCAGCTGAGACAAGAAGTAGGATTTTGTAGCATAGGACCGATGTGCTGCTCAAAGCTATAGGACTCTACAGACCCAACAGGAAAGGTACAAGAACATCATTGCACCTCTCCAGGGCACTTCCACAGGGTTTTTGGAGGGAGACCTTTTGTACAAGGCAAAGCAGACTTGGAAACAGAATGTACCTTCTTAACGACCCTCTTTTAGAAGAGTGAGACAGGAAAAGAGAAAATGAAGTAGACAGAATGAGCTTTGCAAGAACGTATTTACAAATAAATTGCATTTTAAAGGGAACATGGAAATCCTTGCTTGCAGAGAAGCAAAGTGGAGAAAAGCCAACAAATTGTGGTAGAAAGTGCTCAGGCTTTGGAGTCAAGAAGATTGGAGTTGAATTGCCGTATCTACAATTATTAACTGTCCTTGGCCGATTAACCTAGCTGAGGATCAATGTGTGAAAATGAGGACAATAATACGCTTATATTATGGGGTGATTTTTCTGTCTTACTAATCAAGAAATGTGTATAATAAATAGGAAATGGTGAGGGGCAGAGTACCTTGGAGTCATAAAAATAGCCTCTAATTAGAAGTACAGTGGTTGGCATCTTGGAGTCACTGAAGAGTCTCCCTTGGAGAGGACATCACTTTTGAGCCATTGAAGTCAGCATTCCCCAGAGAGGGAGTCAGATCTGCAGCCTCACTTGGGAAGTATATCTAGTGGTCCCGTGTTCTTGGGTTTTGGGGGTTTAAGGGAATGAATGTGCTGACTGAGAAGGGAATATAGGGAAGACTTTGGGGTTCAGTGGGAAGCAGGGGTATGTCCGAAGTCTGATGCCCAAATGAAATTCTGTAATATGGAGCTCAATTTGGGGAACCTTGGCCAAGCCCAATTCAGAAGCAAGGGGATCACGGAACCACAGTGTGACCCAGAAACTGTAACATCCGTGCAGGGAGAAGGGACAAACATCATCTGTTGCACTCTGTAGAACAGGATTCTCATGGCTCCCAGAGTCACCTGGAAAACTTTGGAAACAAAGTGTCTGGAGCTCTGCCCTAAGCCCATTTAATCAAAATGAACACGTGTAGCCAGGCTTGAGAACCACAGATGTAGACCAATTTAAAAAGGCATTTAGTTTTTTCTTTATAAAGTTTGAAGCTGTTATGAATAATGCTGATATGAATATCCACATGCGAGTCTGATAGACAAAACGTGGTATATTCATACGAGATACTCTTCAACAATAAAGAGGAACAAACTGGTGACTCACACCGCATTGTGGATGAACCTCAAATACATTATGTGAAGTGAAAAAGAAAAAAAAGAACAGACACAGAGACCACATATTGTATAATTCTATTTATGTGAGATGTCTAGAAATGGTAGAAACAAGGCTGGGTGCAGTGGCTCACGTCTGTAATTCTAGCACTCTGGGAGGCTGAGACAGGAAGATCCCTTGAGCTCAGGAGTTTGAGACCAGCCTGAGCAAGAGTGAGACCCTGTCTCTACTAAAAATAGAAAAAACTAGCCAGGCGTGGTGGTGTGCACCTTAGTCCCAGCTACTCATGAGTCGGAGGCGAAAGGATCGCTTGAGCCCAGGAGTTTGAGGTTGCTGTGAGCTATGATCATACCACTGCACTGTAGCTGGGGCAACAGAGCAAGACCCTGTGAAAGAAAGAAAGAAAAGAAAGAAAAGAAAGAAAGAGAAAGAAAGAAAGAGAAAAGAAAGGAAAAGAAAAGAAAAGAAAATTAGTGGTTGCCTAGAGCTTGGGGTGAGAATGGTGATTAACTCGAAATGGGGAGACTGCATACAACCCTCATTCTTTCTGGTGAAATTGATGGGTAGACCTAAAGGTATACTACCATATTTTTGTCCAATCTTGTAGGTAAGGACTTGAAGATTGCTTGGAAAAAATAAAAGAAATATCACCATATTTGTGCACAAAGTTAGGAGAGCAGCAGATACCAGTTATGCCAGGAGTGAGTGAAATATACACACACTGGTAAAGTGCCTTGGCAGTCAGAAAATGTGCAATAAATATTAGTCCCCTTTCCTCTGCCTCAGCAAAAGCCTGTTGTCTTCCTCTCTTCTTTAAGATCTACTCCCATCCTGTTGTTTACCACCAAACTATACATGTATTGAATGGGATTTTCATTTTCTCTGTAGCCTTTAGAATCACCTCTGTCTTTTGCCAATACTGCAGACTTTCCTGATCGACTCACTGATATTCTCTCTCTCTCTGTTTATTTGGGATTTTAAACTCTCCGGAGAACTGGAGTTATTGCTTTCTCTCCCATTTTCTGACCTCGTAAAGCCATGGAATCAGAGCAGTGATGGTGACATGCCCAAGCCTCCAGTTGATTAGTCAGAATTGGTACCTTTCACTGCATTCCACTAGCTTAGCCTGTCACCAGCTGTGAACCTCCACACAGGGGCAAAGTTTACAAAAGTATTATCAAGGACCCAGTTTTCAACTATGCACTTCCCTCACACCAATGCAAAGAGCCTCTACCCTATTGATGAGATGTCTCGATGACGTGGCCTCACGAAGACATTTCAAAGTCTCAGATCCGTGACTCTGGGCAAGTTGCTTAACCCCTTAGGCTCTTTCTCCATCTGCCACATGGGAATGCCTATTGCCAAGGAAGCTATAAAAACTCAATGAGATAGTTTTTATAAAGAGACCACAGGACCAGGCACATTCTCTCCCCTAAACCTCAGAACGTTAAGAATCTCTAAGATTGTTGTGAATTATCAAAGTCTGTGGTTATCTCTGTGTCCCCTAAACCTCAGAACGTTAAGAATCTCTAAGATTGTTGTGAATTATCAAAGTCTGTGGTTATCTCTGTGCTTGGGGATCAGAAAGCACATGGAAGACAACTCAGTCACAAAAAAGAGTGAAATAATGTCTTTTCCAGCAACTTGGATGGAACTGGAGGCCACTATCCTAAGTGAAGTATCTCGGGAATGGAAAACCAAATACCACATGTTCTCACTTATAAGTGGGAGCTAAGTGATGGGTATACCTGGTCATATAGAGTGGTATAATGGACATTGGAGACTCAGAAGGCGGGTGTCTGGGAGGGGGCTGAAGGATGAAAAATTATCTATTATATACAATATATACTATTCACGTGACAGGTACACTAAAAGCCCAGACTTCACCACTATACAATTCATCTATGTAATAAAAAAAAAACCAAAAAACATTTGTACCCCCTAAGTCTATTGAAATAAAAATTTTAAGAAATAAAGTTGAAAAAAAAAAAAAAAAGACAGCCTCCCAGGGCCATTAGAGCCATCAGTTTTGAGTTGGTTAGAACTGAAAGTACCAATGTCAAAAGTGAGTCTGGGCCCTTCCACAGTAGTTGTTTTTAGAAATGAGTCACTCACTGTGTGACCTTGAAAAAAATCACATAACCACTTCAATTTTTTCACTTAGTCAAAAGAAAAATATTTGGCTAACCAGATATCTATAACACATGCCATTCCCTTGCTTGCTTCTTACTTGAAACCTCATAAAATCGAAACATAAAAAATGTGTTTCTGCCCATCAGTTATTTGGACAGCGCCAGAGTTGTTGGGTACCTGATACGAGGAGAAGATGGACAGGTCGTCATCTTGAATGGTCACTTTTATTCATCATGTTTTCACTTTGGTGTCCTGGCTCTCACTCTCCCTCCATGAATCCATTTTGATGTTCTGGGTAAATTTCCAATTGCTACACATAACAAGATTGTTCTGCTTTAATGTCAGTTTTTGTGGTTTGATTACACACACACACACACACGCACACATGCACAATGCTTAGGATGTGCACTTTATATTACTAATATACTCTTGGGGGAAAAAGTCATCTTTCCCTTGCTAATCAGTTGAAATGTCTTGAAGAGGTTACCTACTCCTATAGTTTCAGATGCAAAAGCTTGTAAATGGTTTCATTTTAAATTTTAATTAATTATTCCAGCCTCTAGCAGCTGTGCAGTGAAGTGGTTGTTAATGCCCCATGGTAGAGATAATGTGAGCAGAAGACATAGGGGGCCAAATTACTGCTGGCCGACCCCGGAAGGAGGAGGGAGGAGAATGCTCCCGATCACGTCCAGTGGCACAAATTCCAGGATACGCCAACTCTGTGTAGGATCAGAATGCTTGAAAAAGTCACTCATGGTGCCTCGGAGCTGAAAAAGCCGCTTAGCAATGATAGCCATCCTTTGGAGGAAATCCAGGGAAGCCGAACGTGTTTCAGGGAGGACTCACTAACTCCCTACAGAAGAAAGACATCAGCCAGTGCTGTGAATGCAAATAATTGTTCTCTTGTCAAGTTTGAGGTCCCAAGGTCCGCTGCAAGCATGGCCCAGAGTGCTAACTGTTGGGTCCACTTTGAGTTGGGGCTGCAGTTATTGGTGGCAGTAGGTCGCTCTGCCACTCACTGTCAGGTCTAAATTCCCAACCGATGACAGGGCATGGAGCCAAACGTTCTCTTACTCAGAAGGCACCTGAGTCCAGCTCTGCCCTGTAACAGGTGTGTGAGATCGGGTGGCAAAGGAAACAATAATAATCTCTACCTCACAGGATCAAGTGTGGTAACATTTCTAAAGCCCTTAATATTGTGACTTGTTATGTATTCAACACACATTGTTTCTCTTATGTAACTAGATTATCCATATTGATATTTGGTATTTTTCTTTTCAGATATTTTCTATGCTTATTTTAACACAAATGAGATTGCGCTGCATATGCAATGTTGTCTGGGTATAGAAATAAAAGTTTGACATCATATTCTATCAGAACTGCAGACATTGCTCTAGTGTTTTAGCAGACAAGTCTGAGGTCAACATAGTTCTGATTTCTTTTTATGTAAACATTTCTCCCCTTTCTCTTCAATATTTTATCATTTTCTCTTAATATTTTGTGATCATAATGTATAGTCACATATATGAATTTTTAAAGCATATTTACTCATATGTTCATGAGTATATATATATATATATATATATTTTGAAACAGGATATCACTCTGTTGCCCAGGCTGGAGTGCAGTGGTGTCATCATAGCTCACTACAACCTCCAGCTCCTGGGCTCAAATGATCCTCCCAGCCTCTCTATAGCTGGCACTATAGGCAGGCACCACCACACATGGCTAATTTTTTTTACTTTTTGTAGAGATGGGTTCTCGCCATACTGTCCAGGATGATCTCAAACTCCTGGCCTCAAGCAATCCTCCCATCTCGGCCTCCCGAAGTGCTGGGATTACGGATGTGAGCCACCATGCCTGGCTGTCATGAGTACTTTTGATCTGTAATTTATGTTTTGGTAATGTCTTTGTCTAGTGCGCAGGTCTCAGGAACATAGGAAGTACTCCCTCTCTCTCTGTTTTCTGAAAAAGCTTGTGTCTAGTGTGATTTATTCCCTGAATGTTTTGTAGAATTCATCAGTGAAACCACCTTGGCTTTTCATTTTCTTTGTGAACAAATTTTTGATAGCAAATTCAATTTCCTTATTAATATTACCTTATTACCTTTTTAATGTCTTGAGGATCTGTGGAGATAACCTCTCTTTCATTCCTGATTGTGTTAATTTGAATTCTCCCTCTTTTTTCTTGATCAGTTCTAGCTAGGTCTTTATCAATTTTTTAAAAATATTTTTAAAGAAGCAATTTTTGGCTTTGCTAATTTTCCCTTTTTTTCTATTATTCATTTAATTGACTTCTGTACTTTCAATTTCCTGCCTTTCTACGTACATTGGTCTTACCTTTCTCTTTTTCTGCTTTCTTAAAATACAATCTGAGACATTGATTTCATACTTTTCTCTTCTAAGATAGGCACTTAACGTTTCCTTCTAAAGAGTGCTTTAGCAAATAACAACATTTTGATATATTTTGTTTTTATTATCACTCAGTTTAAAATATTTTAGAATTTTCCTTGTGATTTCCTCTTTCACTTATAAATTTTTAAGAAGCGTTTTGCTTAATTTCCAAGCATATAGTGGGTTTTGGTAGATATATTACAGTTATTAATTTCAAATTTAATTCTATTGTGTTCAGAAAATATTGAGTGTTCTTAACTGATCAAAGTTTATACAGAATCATTGTACTCTTTAATGCTTTACTCTGATAATTCATAATTTCTGCTTCCAAAAGTTTCCTCTTTTTCACTTTCTACCTGTGCCGCTCCCCACCTTCCTGGTTCCTATTTCATCCTTCACCTTCCATGATTCACAAATGTAATAACCGTACAACAGCGTAATTTCATTACTCAGAACCCATATTCCTCGTACGCTTGTTTATATAGTTTTACCTCTACGTTTTTGTGTGTGTGTGTGTGTTTTTTTTTTTTGAGACAGAGTCTCACTCTGTTGCCCTGGGCTAGAGTGCCATGGCGTCAGCCTAGCTCACAGCAACCTAGACTCCTGGGCTCAAGCGATCCTCCTGCCTCAGCCTCCCAGGTAGCTGGGACTACAGGCAGGCGCCACCATGCCCGGCTAATTTTTTCTATATATTTTTAGTTGTCCAGGTAATTTCTTTCTATTTTTAGTAGAGAACAGGGTCTCACTCTTGCTCAGGCTGGTCTTGAACTCTTGACCTTGAGCGATCCTCCTGCCTCAGCCTCTCAGAGTGCTAGGATTACAGGCATGAGCCACCGCGCCCGACCTGTACGTTTGTTTTAAGCCCCACTTTACATGGTATTATTTTTTATTCAGTGTTCTTTTAAGAAAAGCATGAGAAGAAAGAAAACATAGTATTTTACATTTATTTACTTATTTGTGATTTCCAGTGCTCATTCTTTTTTTATGTGCATCCAAGTTTCTATCCGGTATTATTTTCCTTTGGTTTGAATGGTCTCCTTTCACATTTCTACTGATGCAGGCCTGCTGCCAACGTATTCTTGCAGGTTTCATCTACCTAAAAATGCCCGTACTTCACCCCTGATTTTGAAGGCAATTTTTTGCTGTATATAAACTTTCGAATTGCCAGGTTTTATTTTTTTCCTTCAGAACATTAAAGATATTGTTCTATTGTTTCTGGCCTCCCTTGTTTCTAATGAGAAGTTAGTGACATTTTTTATCCTTGTTCCCTTGCATTTTTATTTCTCTTCTTTGAAAAGTTTTTTCCTTATCTTTTGTTTTCCACATTTTGACTGTATAGTTCCTAAGTCTGATTATGTTTATATGTACTGAGCTTCTTGAACAATATAACTGTTTTGTTTTTTATCTTGATTTTGTGAAATGTTTGCCACGATTTCTTCACCATAGCAGAGCTGCTGTACTCTGCACGGACTCGAAGTTCTCTGCATCACGCTGGGAAATCTCCCCCGACGCAGAGAGCAGTGTAATCACAGGGCTCACCTAGGATGGTCCCTTCTGTCGAGACTCACAGCCATGTGCTTTCTTGAAGATCTGTTGGCTTGCATATTTTGTCTATTTTTATGGTTATTTACAGTGGAAAGACTAGCCCAGTACAAGTTACTCTATCATGGCCAAAAGCAGAAAAGCTGATCATTTTACTTTAATATCTGGAATTCAGATAATGTCACTAGGCTATATTTAGAGGCGATATTTGTATTCTTTATCACTG
Organism: Indri indri; assembly: GCA_004363605.1. Lineage (NCBI taxonomy): Eukaryota > Metazoa > Chordata > Mammalia > Primates > Indriidae > Indri > Indri indri. The sequence continues at coordinate 2,531 of RJWJ010011680.1, read as the reverse complement.
CATGTAAAATAGTGCCTGGCACACAAGTGGTCAATAAAAAAATGGTTGAATAAATGAAATATCCCTGCTGATGACCTGATCAGACCTTTCTTCAACTCAGAAAAAAAAAAAACTATCTTTGCTATTTATTTGATAATTTCCACTCTTTCATTCTTTCTGGAACATTTACCAAATAGGTGTTGGATCTTCTAGATAGATCTGTCATGGATCCTAACGTCTCCCCCTCCACCCCATGTTTGACTTTTGTTCACCAGTTATGAGTGAGTTTCTCAGCTGAGCATCCGAGTCCAATTTTTCGTATTCCATGATATCCATTCTTTTGTGCAGACCATCCATCTATTAAATTCTAGCTTTTAGTTTGGCAATGACGGTTTTAAAATTCTGTTTTTGAGAGTTCTGGTTGTTTCTTTTCCTTAGCAGCCTGTTCTTTCTCCTTGACATGATAGCTCTGTAAGTCTCATTTGGTTTATTGTGTTAACTCTTCCCTTACACGTTGTTTATTGTATTTTGGAATTCTTCTTCACACTGTTAGGTTTATTGAAATATATGGTATTTATTGGTTGCTGCTCATAATCATTGATGAAATTTAAACTGAATGATATTGGTACCTGGGGGGTGATTCTTCAGCTCAAGGGACATTTCATGTTCTCTTGGCAATAGATACAGATTTGGATTATAAAGGCCTTAAATCTGATGTTTTTAATAAGAGAAGCGAATAGAGGGGGGATGTGAGACCAAGTGGGATTTTTTTTAAAGTGCATAAATGGAAGATTTTTTTTTTATTTTGAATATGTGATCTCCCTGTCTCTCCTGGAAGCTGTAAGTTATCTGAGGCATAGCCCCACTCCTTCTGGCCATAGATCCCACTTTGGATCTATGAATGTCTGGGTTAGAGATCTGTACATTATCCTGAGTACAAATGTCAGATAAAGCCAGGGGCTGGCCTAACTGCTCTGCCTTTTAATTACTCACCCCGTTGATAGCCCATGGTGCATTTGTTCTTTAACCTTCTGTTTTCATTACCAATCTCTCCCAGCTGCTTTTCTCTTCCATCACAATGTATTGGCGATACTTCTCCCATTTTTTAGTTCTGCTATGGATTGTTTCTTCATATGTATATTTTTCTACTGCCATTTTGGTCATGCACTTTAAACCAGAAATCTCTACTTACAATTTTCTATCCTATTTTTCAGTAACTACCATCTCCAGACATTTTCTTTGTCATTAAATGTACTCATACCGGTATGAAATTGGACTCAAGAGCCCAGATAAAACAAGCATACAAATCTGAGTAAGCCACTTGTCTGGGTAAAATATAACAGCCAGTATGTTTATTCCACAGTGATTAGGGAAAAAAAATTAAACCTATATTACGGAAAAGAGTAACAAGGAGGAATATGTCCTTGGCAAAGTCTATCCAAGAGCTTTGATGTGGGTTTGTTTATCGCTAGGGGATAATCACTGATAAAACAGATCTTCATTTGCAGATCAAAAGTATCCCAGGATGGCAGACATTGAAGGAGAGAATAGATTTTCAAGGAAAAGGTAATGAAGTTATCATAAAGCCCAAATAAACTACTTGACCTTATATATAAAGCCATAAAAATGATACTTCTTAGAGGCCTTACAGACTCTCAGTAAGAAAAGGTAAAGCCATGGGAAATTTTTGTTTTTATTCTTAATTTTTGTAAGAGCTGAGCTTAATGAATTATGGACGCCATGCAACTGGAGTGTGGGTATGTGTTTGCATATTTTTGTATCTATATATCTTACTCATTCCCTCGTTGACTCACTCATTAAACAAATATTAATTATCTACAACAGACACCAAACACTACTCCTATCATTAAAGAACTTCCAGTTTCTTAAGGAACTCCCAACAAAAGAGGGAAAATGGAAGCACATCACGTACAATACTGTGAAGTGGTCCTACAATAAGATTAATCACATGGTCTGTGATATCCCATAAGAACCTAATTAAATTTGGGGGGAAGGGAAGGCTTCCTAGGGGAACATCAACTAAGCTGGAACTAGGAGTAAGGGAGTTAATCAGGCAAAGAAGAATGGAACGGAATTTTTAGATGGAATAGATGTTCAAGCATTCAGAGGCATTATTGAGTGTGATATTCAAAAGAATTGTAAGTATATCCACATGGCCGAAATAAAGAGCGGGCGGGGGAAATTGCAAGAACTATTGCTGGAGAGGTTAGTGGGAGGGAGTTAGTGCAGGATCTTTCACTTGGGCTGAGCTTCACGCCGAGGAACAGCATGGTCAGGTTTGGGCTGCAGAGTGCAGAAGAGACCTCTCAGGAGAGTGTTACAGAAATTCGGCTGAGCGATGGTGGTCACTTTCACGAAGGTGTTGTCAGCAGGAATGAAGATAAATGAAGGCATTCTAGAGCGATTTGATTGGTATAATAAATAGAAGCTGGCGAGCGTTTGCACCCGAGGGAGGGAGAAGGATGTAATGCTGACACCCTCAGCTGATGGGCGAATGCAGGTCCATTCCCAGAGAGGAGCGTGGGTGGAAA
>RJWJ010011679.1:0-43780 GCA_004363605.1 Indri indri | reverse complement strand
GGAGAGATGGAGGCAGCCTAGGGATACAATACAGAGGGAAAGGAAAAGTAAAGAGTGGTAGATGCAGCAGGTAATGTACACACAGCAATGTGGGTAGATCTTAAAACCCAGCATTTAATGAAAAGAATAGGAAACCAAATGAAGATTGTAGAATAACATCATCTATGTGGATAAAATGGATTTAAACTTTACAAGGATGGTGGCGTGAGCCTACAGTGGGGAGGGGACTGGGACTAGAGGTAGGGAAGTCGGTGTGGGAAGACAGCGCATGTAACGAGAGAAAAGCCTTGACTAGATCAATGACAATTGTCCGGCATGGAACTGAGAAGTGCAATGAACTCAACTCTGTGCACCCAAGATCCAAAACGGAACAAACTAAAATAATATCAAGCACAAAGCCAAGTAAAATGTCAGAGTAGAGGCAGAAAGGAGCTTAAGTCATAGTCAAGGAAGGCTTCTTAGAGGAGTTGACCTAATGTGAGTCTTTAAGAGTGTGGCAGCCAAAGAAAGCAGAGGGACAGCAGGAGCACACTTGTCAGAGGGAGCCACCCAGCCCCTGGGCTGTGAGGCATCTTCTTTGAACTGGGTCCTGTAGCAGCCCCCTGCAGGCACCACAACTTTATAGCTGCAGCTCCAAAATCTAAGAGCAGCTTCCTACCTTGCCCCAGTTGGGTTCCGTCCGCCTGCGAGATGAGGGCAGGGGGCTCTCTGGATTTACACAGAAACTGCTTCAAGCAGTTGATGGTGTAGGTGCCCACAAGGGTGCTCCTCCCAAAAGCTCTCCAGTCCACCACGCAGATGCTCAGGGGTGGGTGCAGAAGCTCATTCTCCGGCAGCTCCTGCAGGGAGAGTCTGGGCTGAGTGGGGAGCAACCTGCCGGCCCGTCTGTGGGCAGACCCAAAGCAAGCCGGGCATCCACCTGCCCCTTGTCCCTGCCAACCCCTGGGACTTGCCAAAACTCTGGAACACTGTCTTCCCAAGCCAGGGAGTAATTACCCAAAATATGAGGGGTGTCTCACTAGCAATTTATCCCCAAGTTTAAATTGCAGAAATCCTTCACTTCTGTACTCTGTCTGGCAGTGATTTTCAATCCTCTTATTTTGTCATTATCTGCCAGCAGACGTCTCATCTCAAGTGACGGTTTACCCAGGCCCAGTATATCAAACAGATGAAAGTCAAGCCACTTAATATGGAGCTGAGGGTGAAGGGACAGTGCCTTGGCCACTTGTCTCTCCTGCTGACCCCTGAAGCTCAGTGGAACCTGATATGCAATATTTGCAAATACAGTGCACATTCTTTCACTGCAGTCTTTGCTAATTTAGATCATGTGTCCAGTGGAGCTGTCTGGCTTGCATAAAGCAAATCTTTTCTGCACGGTTCCAAATCAGAGCACAAAAAAATGTTGAAATATTGAAGAAAACAAAAGAACAGATGTCAAAAACATCACTTTAGAAGCATAAGTTCACATGTAAACTACTGATGTTCTAAGTACAAATACTGTTTAAAATCTAACCATTAAAATAGTTCTCATTAAGGTATCATGTAGGGAAGCATCTAGGTGTTCAAACTGTGTCTCACAATCACCTGGAGAGTTGTTAAACCAGAACCAACTGGGCCCCACCCGCCACAGTTTCTGACTCAGTAGGACAATGGTAGGGCCTGAGAATCTGCATTTCTAACAAGTTTCCAGGTGATGCTGATGTTGATGAATTGGGGGCCACCTTTGGGAACCACTGTTCTAGGCAAAAGTTTGTCAGTCTGCTTTGATTTACTGCATGATCCACTCCTGAAAACTTCTAAAACAAACAAAACAACAAATGTCTATTTTATCTCATTCTGAAATTCTGGCTTTTCACTAGATTAGACTGTTCTTTCTTGCAGGTAGTGGACATCTGAAACTCCAAAACACCTCCCCACGCCCGGTCAATGAAGGGGCAGGTCCGCTCTGTGGAAGTGAGGGGAGCGCGTAGGTCGGGAGTGCGGGAGGCTCGCACCACTTCAAACGAGTCTGCCTGGATGTTGAAGTTGGGGTTGTTCTTGTAGCTCTGGATCACACAGGACTTCACTCCTCGTCCCCCGCACTCGATGAGAGCCTGCGGCCGATCCACTGAGAGGAGCTGCACCTTCTTCATTTCTCGAACTCCCCAGAAGAAAACCTGAGGGGAGGACCAGCAGAGCTGTCACCCATGGACCCAACACGCCCTGGCTCTGGTGTGGGAAAGTCGGGCATGCTCCCAGAGAACCACAACGTGTTCTTCCAATGTGGTCTTACTGAGCAGTTCCTTGAGGCCTCCATCTGGCCAAGTGCAAGCTCGATTGGGTTTTTCTCTAGGTCTTCTGCCCATCCCCCAGCACCCCTCCTGCAATTCAGGTGGGGCTGCTTCCCTTCAGTCCTAAAGAACAACCCGGACCCTCCCCTAAGCCATACCTCCACTCGGTATTTACTCAGCACTGGCCGGATGTTGGCAGGAACCGGGTAGATCTGGGTGACGTCTGGTGGGTCAATGGCAGGGAGCCCTTGCAGCCCAGATGAAGGGACCTACCGCACAAGATAAGTTGTGTCAGAAGGCTGGAGAGACCCAAGGGAGACAAAAGCACCACACCATCACCCCATCAGTTAGATGTTCACTGTTTTGCCAATAAAAGTAATGTTTGCAGCTTAAAATCAACAAGAGCCATGCATTTTACCACATTTAATTATTTATTAATTGATAAATGCACTAATTTACAAGGACAGCCAACATTTAGTGAGCATTTGTGATGTGCCACAGGTTGATAAGTCAGCTTTCCACAAGGTCATAGTATAGAGGGAAGGGGGGGAAAGACAAGTACAGTAGATAGATCCTCACAACTTGATAAAACTACACAAGAACCACAGCCGTGGAGTGGATGAAGAGCTTTGATTGGATTTTGACCCTTTGAGTCTTAACTCTGCCCCCACTACCAACTTGTCAAGATCTCCAAAAAAGCCATAATGCACCACTAGAAAAAGAGATTCGTATTTAATCAGAGACTACATCTTAATCAGTGAAACAGAAAATGAAGTCTTTTGAAGACAGAACTACAGAATGAAAATGTGTCGCTTTTTGTGCATTTGGGGTTAATTAAACTTCAGGAGGACAATGATTATGTGTTGGTGAAACCTCACACAAAGGACTTAGAGTTCTACAAGAAAAGGGTCTTTCATTGTGTAGAACATCTCACACTACCCTCAAGACCTGGCTCAACACATCCATTTTTCGAGAAGCCTTCTCTGATTTGATCCCAGCTACTGTGGCCATTCTCCTACCCTGAACATCCTTTAAATGCAGTATGTCCTCTATACGGGTTTGGTGCAGAAATTAGGGGACTGAGTCCAGAAACCAGGCTCTACTGTGTGATCCAGCACAAGTCACTTACCCTCTCTAAGACTCAGATATTGGGTCAGACAACCCTTCAAGCCCTTCGGGAATCAGATGTTCTATTAAACATTGCTTTGACGTGGGTGACCCTCCTCCCTGGGGCTGTTTGTCTGCCTGAACAATTTATGGGAACCTGACCAGAGGAATTCTTCGTTTACTTCATTTCATCCCTCAACCCCTCAAGAGGTGCTCCATATACAGTACGTTCTTGACAAATGTTTATTGACTGACATATTAGCTACATACGCTAGAAAAAGCCTAATCGCTCCTCGAAATCTGCAAAGCACAAACATAACACCATTTCTTTTTTATAGACATATTCTAGTTGCCAATGGCAGATGTGGCTAAGCTAATTACAGGAAAGCTCAGAGAAAGAAGACAGTAGACACTGCAAGCGCGAAGCAGGCTGGAGATGAGGAAGCTGCAGGATGCGCCTGCCCAGATAACCGGGGAAGTGGTGAGGGTGAACGCCCGGTACTGCCCGGCAGTGAGGAAGTGAGCAGTTTTGCTTGCAAGCATCACCTCATTGGAAAGTTAATCGCTCCTCTGGCTTCAAAGATAAAGCCACAAAACAGCTGTGATGGTGGGGTGGGAGAGGCCCCTCTGGATGTGCTTTTCAAAAAGCATATATGTTTCCTCACACTGGGGCTGCCGAAGTGGGAGATGCCCTGAAGAAGCTTTGCTCTGAAAATGCCTGAGAGATGCTCATAAGAGTTCAACACAGCCTGTAAAGGAGCCCATAACATGGTGGAGATTGAACGACTTTGCTGCCAACCACGATTACGCTTTTTCACAGTGACGTGGGTTGACTGCTGGCCTATAAAACCCCATGGTATGCAGTTACTCGGCACATGGGGCCAGGGGTAAACAAGGGATTGTTATGAAGGTGAAATTGTAAGAATTGGGGGTGAGCAGGATGGGTTGGTCTGAAAGCCAGACTGCTCTAATATCTCAGTGGAGATAAAATTCCAGGACCTCAAAGTAAGTCCAGTGTTAGATTTAGGACAAGGGTGAACAAGGGAGGCACAGAGGGTGCAAAATTTAAGGAGCACTCACTCTCAAGGTCACACATTTTCAATCCTGTCCATCTGAACATCACTAGTGCCTTTCTCCTTTCTCTGTCTCCCTCAGCCCATCACCTATACTCCTATTACATCTCATCATCAGTGTAGTGGTTGGGCACCAGTCTTGGGCTCCATCAGTTACCAGCCGTGTGAACTTGGAAAAGTTCCTGTGTCTCTGAGTCTCAGTTCTGTCATTTGTAAAATGAAGATAATGATACCTAATTCATAGAATTGTTGTGAAGAATTGCTGAGACAGCATGGAAAGCACTTGGCCCACTTTCACATAGGAAATTTCCTAGGAGTAAAGATAAACTGGAAATTTACTGATCCTTGCAAAGTTTAAAGCTCAACTTCAAATAATCTTAATCTTTAATTGGATCTAGATGATCTAGGATGGCTAGTGGCCCCAAACCACCTCAGAAGTAATTTAAAACCTCTGGTAAAAAAAGCGCATCAGCCTCGGCTCACATTTTTTCTACCTATTATTATACACAATGTCTAGCATCCAATAAAATATGGTGGGCATGGAGATAAGATAATGTGATTAAAAACTAAGGGAAACAATAACTGAAGAAACAGACCCACAGAGGATTCAAATAATGTAGCAATCAGACACGAACTTTTCTTGTCTCTGTTCAATAAAAGACAAGATTAAGAATTTCAACTGAGAAATGAAACCAAAAATAAAAAAGAAGAAAAGGAAGTTCTATCACTGAAAATGCAGTTACTAAAAAGAAGAATTTAGAGAATGGGTTCAAATAAAAAGATCAGGTTCAGACACAGGCAGAGGAAATGACTGGAAGATAGGCCACCATTATGGATAAAATAAAGCTCAGAGAGGCAAAAGGTCAGGAAATGCACAAAAGAACATGAAAGGCATAGAATTTATAATTAAAAGGTCTAACACACACATACTTGGTGCCACAGAGGAGAAAAGAGGTGAGATGAGGAGAGGAGAGGGGAAGAGGAATAGAATGGAACAGAGGCAATATTTGAATAGATAGTGGCTGAAAAATTTCCAAAACTAGTTAAGAATATCAAGCCACAGTTTCAAAATCTCTAAAAACCCAACAGGATAAAAACAAAGAAAATTTCTCTTTAATACAACATAGTAAAACTGATTTTTAAAAAAACCCAAAGATTAAGGAAAAGATATTTAAAAACAATCAGAAGAGGAAAAAAAATGAAGATCACTTTTTAAGGAGCAGGAGTAAGGACCAATTCCTCAACAGAGAAAGGGCAGCCCAAACAATGGAATGGTTTTCTTCAAGGTGCTGAAAGAAAATCATTGCCAACCCAGGCAGACAAGAAGATCCAAGAGGACATTTAACAGTCCCAAAGTCAGATAGTGAGATTGTATCAAAGCCAGAAACAGACCTGAACGTCTTCACTGAGATAACATCACAGCAGGCAGTACAAGCCAGGGAAGGAACTTAGACATTGAGCCCAGTGAACATGCTGCCTTGCTGGCCACCAGAAGAGGTAAGTGTGATCTCCATGATAAAGTTGGTGACTTGAGGAGATTGTCTTCCAGGTTTGAGCAGGGTCTCTGCTGGAAGTTCTTAAAAAAATGGAAGGATCACCTGCTTTCCTTCTCTGACCCCTCACTAGCCTATTTTAGGGTGAATGGCTTCTGTAAAGTCATGGTTAGTAGATCACTAGTTAATAGATAATTCTTTACCTTTAAAACAGGGAGGAAGACCACACAGACATGCCGTCTGAAGCATGAATAGATAATTCTAATTCAATCACTCGATTCAGACCTCTAATGAGATGATGTAATGAGTGCCAAGCATGAGGGAAGAATATCTCATTTTCTCAAGCCAACAGAACTTAGATTAAGGACAAGAAGGAAATAGGTTTACTTTAGTCCACACCATAGAGACAAAGATTATATGAAAAAATCAGAGAAAGCTCACCTGATGATAAAGGGGAAGATTCTTAGAAAGTTGAATGAGAAGGAAGAATGGATTCTAAAAAGGCAGAATTGCCACATAAATGCATAAAGGCTACACAGTGCACAACTCCAGGGGGCGCCAGTCACATAGGCCAAATGGAAATGGCCCCTCTGGGGATGTGTAGTGTAGTAGCCCATAGGAAGTCTAAGGAAACATTTACAAGAGTTGGGAAGTGTGGTAGGCAGAATAATGGCTCCCTAAAGGTGTTCACATCCTAATCCCCAGAATCTATGAATATGTTACCTTACACAGCAAAAGGGACTTGGCAGATGTGATTAAATTATGGATTTGAAATGAAGTGTTTATTCTGGATTATCAGGTGGGCCCAATGTAATCTCAAAGGTCCTTATAAGACAGAGACGGGAGGGTCAGAGTCAAGTCAGAGGAGTGTGATATGGAAATAGAGGTGAGAGAGGGAGAGAGAGAATTGATAAGGCTACACTGCTGGCTTGGAGGCAAAGGAAAGAGCCATGAGAAAAGGAATGCAGCCATCTCTAGAAACCAGAAAAGACACGGAAACAGATACTCCCCAAGAGCCTCCAGAAGGCATACAGCCCTGCTGACGCCTTGATTTTAGCTCATGGGACCCTTTCAGACTTTCGCCCTTCAGAACTGTAAGATAATAAGTTTGTGTGGTCTTAAACCATCACGTTTGTAGTAATTTGCTGCAGCAGCAATAGCAAACTAATACAGGAAGCAAAACATTCTAAGGGAAGAAGGTGGGTTTTCTAGGAGGAGAACATTCAAAGAGCAGAGAAGAGAAAAGTTCTAATAGGAGAGAGAAGGTTCTGGAAACAAGAAGAATGTTATAAAACTAGAGGGAAAAATGGGTGTTCTAAGTGTAGAGAATGGAAGAGGAGGCAAAGTTTGAAAAACAATGGACGGTTCTGAGGTTGCAGAAGGGGAAGGTGCCGCAAGTGGTCCAGGAAATGGCTTGAGAGTTGAAACCTGGCTCATACACAGAATCCTATGGATGTTTGTTAATTGAATGCGTGAATAAGTGCTCTTGAAAATCTTTTATCGAGCATCTACCATGTGCAGAATATTACTGTTGGCTTCTGTGTGTGACATGGAGACGAAACTCACACCCCACTTCCAATCCAGCAGCCAATCCTATGGACTCTACCTTTAATATACACCCAGAATCCACTTCTCTTCCTTCCCACGCTACAGTCTTGATCCAAGCCACCTTTGTCTCCAGTCTGAATGACTTCGGTGGTTTCCCAGTGGCCTTTCTACTTCTCCTCTTGCCCCTCCAGAACACACTCGATCCGCATCCACAGTGTTTCAACGTGAGTCAGACTTTGTGCCGAAAATTTGCTCTTGGCTTCCCATCTCTCCCAGAGTAAAAGCCAAAGTCCAGGCAAGGCTGCATGTGGTCTTCTCCCCTGACCTCATCGTCTACCCTCTCCCCATCGTCGCTCCACTCCAGCCATGCTGGCCCTCTCAGGCGTGCCGGGCAGACCCAGGCCTCAGGGTCTGGAATTTGCTGTTCCCTCTGCAGGGAAGGCTCTTTGCCCAGTTATCTGCAAGTCCCTTTCCTTCTGCAGGTCTTGACTTAAATCTCACGTTCTTAGCGAGGTTTCCCTGGGTGCTACTGCTCCCAACACACGCATGCCCACTTTGCATTGCACACTGCTCCAGCTTTTCTCCTCGGTTCTCACTACACTGCAACATACTATAGAATTTGCATATTGCTGCTGTAATTTACATAGTGACTTCTGTTGTCTCTCTTCCACTGCAGTGTAAATCCCACGCAGGCAGGGAGAGCTGTTTGTTTTGTTCACTTAGGAAGATTCCTTAAGAATGTACCTGGCATTTAGTAGACACTAAATCAATGCATGTTTGAACATATGAAGGAATGCATGAAGCAGTCCTTGCCTTCAAAACATTTACAAACTAATGGAAGAGACAGCCTGAAAACAATTGAACGCACCATAACCTGAATTAAACAGGAAAAAAAAGTGTAGGATGGAAGAGGAGAAAACATTGACTTCGATTGAGGTAGGGCAGGGAAAGCCTCCTAGAAGAGACACATCTTGTTCTGGACTTTGATGATGACTTTCACAGGTGAATGGGGTGGTGGTGGCTGGGACAGGTGAGTGGGGAGACATTTCAGAATGGGCTAAAAGCAGAAAAGTAAATTTTCAGTATGAGATCAGGGAACTCAGAGTAGTCTGGTATAAAGAGGCTATAATGTGTATAAAGTAATATGCCAAAATGTGAGGCTGAAACAGTAGTTTGAGGACAAATTTTGGGATAGCTTAAAAGCCAGGCTGCAGAAATTTGACATTATCCTATGGGCCAGATTTTCTCCTCATAAAATATTAACAGTTATTGCAAAAAAAAAAAAAAAAAAAAAAGGCTTTGTGGTCAAACACATTTGGGAAATACTGGGTTTTTAAAAAGCAGTTAAAAAAAAATACTTTATTGCAGGACTTCTCAGAGCCTTTACCATGGTAATGGGCATTTCAAGCCCCCAAGAGAGATATAATGTGAACCATTTCTCAAACTTTCTTTTCACTGTATTTGGAGGAACCGATGTTCCAGAAAAACAGACTTTGGGAAATGTTCCCAGATGTAAGAAGTGAATTTCTGAAAAGTGGTATGACCAACTTGTATTCCGGAAGGAATGTGGAGGATGGAGTGAACGAGAACAGGAAACAAGGCCAGTAGGCCAGCAAAGAGGCCAATGTGACATTCAGATGAGAACTCGAAGAACCCATGGGAACAGAGAGGATGGAAACAGTTCAAGAAACAATTCGTGGGGCAGGCCGGCTGTGGATACAGACACAGTGTGAAGAATCAAGGCTGACTCTGAATTTTTAAGCCAAGGTATCTGGGAGGACAGCAGGGCTATAAGTTAGGACTGGGAAGACATGAGCAGCTAGCTTGGGTAGAGGAAAACAATGGAAGAATGGATTCAGTCTGATGCACAGAAGGACCAAAGTACTCAATCCTTCTGAGACAGGGAAGTGTTTTGATAATGGAGATGGAGGAGCTGGAGCCAGCCAGCCACAGAGGAAAACAGAACAGCTGGTGCCAAACGAAGGCGTCTTCCAGCCCCCATCTTCCCAGCATGTATGCGATCCACATGCTAAGACGGTCACGCTGATGATCTAATTACTTTTTGAACAAGTGATCAAATGAGAAGAAATCCTAATGAAACCCTAATGAATTGTATCTCTTAGGCCACTTACCTCTGACAACGCTTCCTCTATTAACTCAGCTGTCAGGAAGCAGCAGGATCTCTCACCAGTGCTCAGCTCAGCGCTGAGGGAGGGAGGATTCTGGGACCACAGAACCCTGACAGCCAAGGCCTTGGAGGGCCTTAAGGATCAACCACTCCTGCACTTCCTTGACAGATGAGGAGTTTTCAGGCCCAGAGGTCTTATTAGGGCTTCTCTGGGCAGTGAAAAGAGAGTTGACTCAATTCGATTCAGTTAACCTTTCACTTCAGCTTTCTCACATGCAAAATGGGACTGTGGGACTAGATCTGATTTTCCCAATCAGCCATTCCTGTTCTATTATCCAGTAAACATTTTTTGTTAGATACAGTTTGTTTTTAAAAAGGAAATTTTGTTTCACTAGATAAAACAAGTACCATTTGCCATAAATGAAAATTAGCTTTAGGAAGAAAACAATGTTACTGGAATGTGTCATGTGAAGCATTTCTTAAACTTTGTCTTTACTATATTTGGAGGGACTTCTTGATGTTCCAAGAAGCAGGCTTTGGAAAATGTTTCTGTGGGTCTCATTGATCTTTTTGTGGAGACACTGAGCCTAAAACCTCTTGAAAAGGGAGGTTGCAATTTGAGAGAGGTATTGTAAACAGATAAACAACAAAAGTGACTTTCTTCTACAAGTAGTTATAAGGATCAAGATGGCCAAAACTCCCTCCATACTGATTAAACACTATTTAATGCTGGTTTCAAGCTAAAAACACTCATTGGCAGCCTAAAACCACCAGGACTTTCACTTGAGAAAAGATTGGACCAGCGGTTTTGAAGGTTAATTTCAGTTCTGATACTCTATTAATATATTTCTGTGCAACACACATCTACTTGGCTAGAGCTGGTTCTATTAGATTCTCATTTGATTTTAAGATTTGTAAGACCAAGATTGTTCTAGTCCTACCTTCCTACCCTTGTAGGTTACAACCACTATGGAACTGGAGCCAGTGCTTGAACTCCTGTTCTTCCATCCATCCAAGAGCTCACCCAGCCTCAGCTTCCCTGACAGACAGCTCACTCTTTCTCCAAGGCAGCCCTTCCATCTTTAAAAAGTTCTCCCTAAGTAGAGCAAAAATCAGACCACAATCAAAGTCTTTGATAAGATGGGCTTAAGAACTCATCACTGTAGCTATATGCAACCCCAGGCTATAGAGCAGGGCAGGGTTTGGATTTGAATACAAATGTGTCTCACCCCAAAGTATGTTCCACAGTCTTCCTAACTCTGCTGGGAGCCTGTCTGTTTGGGTTCAAGGCTCTAACCTGCCATACTGAGCTAGTCATTACTTTTCTATTCAGCTTAATCTAATCTCTTTACCTTAAATAGATGGTAAGATTGGACATCTTGCTGTAATATTCTCTGGCACCATCATCGTTGTTGTCTTAACAATAAATAGCTATTCATTGAGAGCTTATTCTATGCCAGGCATGTTAGGTAGATTGACTATCATCCCCATTTTGCAGGTGAAACACAGAGTGATTAAGTAGTTTACCCAGGGTCATACACCAACAGATGGTAAAACTGAGATCCCCACCACAGGACGCAGCTCTAGCACCTTCACTCTTACTCACTCTGCATGTTAAGAATGTTTGCCTTCAAGAAACATATGAAAAAATGCTCAATATCTCTAATCATCAGGGAAATGCAAATCAAAAGCACAATGAGATATCACTTATCTCCAGTGAGAATGGCCTTTATCAAAAAGCCCCAAAACAATAAATGCTGGTGTGGATGCGGAGAGATAGGAACTCTCATACACTGCTGGTGGGACTGCAAACTAGTGCAACCTCTGTGGAAAGCAATATGGAGATGCCTTAAAGAGATACAAGTAGAACTACCATTTGATCCAGCAATCCCATTACTGGGCATCTACCCAAAAGAACAAAAGTCACTCCATAAAAAACACACCCACACTCGAATGTTCATAGCAGCACAATTCACAATTGCAAAGATGTGGAAACAACCCAAGTGCCCATCAATACATGAGTGGATTAATAAAATGTGGTATATGTATACCATGGAGTATTATTCAGCTATAAGAAACAATGGTGATATAGCACCTCTTGTATTCTCCTGGATAGAGCTGGAACCTATTCTACTAAGTGAAGTATCCCAAGAATGGAAAAATAAGCACCACACGTACTCACCAGCAAATTGGTTTCACTGATCAACACCTAAGTACACATATAAGAATAACATTTACTGGGTGTCGGGCAAGTGGAAGGGGGGAGGAGGGATGGGTATATACATACATAATGAGTGCAATGCGCACTATCTGGGGGATGGACATACTTGAAGCTCTGACTTGGGGGGTGAGGTGGGGTAAGGGTAACATATGTAACCTAAGCATCCGTACCCCCATAATATGCTGAAATTAAAAAAAAAAAAAGAACGTTTGCCTTCTAGTCTCTCCACTAAGCAAGTTTTGGCTTAATTTGTTGTTTTCTGTTTTGTTTTTTAAAATCAGGATTTCTGAAAACAAGGCTTGCTTATAGATTGTGTTACAGACTGAATGTTTGCCACTCCCCAAAATTAATATGTTGAAATCCTAACCTTAATGTGATGGTATTTGAAGGGCCTGTCTCGCAGGGGGATAATTAGGTCATAAGGACCAAATCCTCATGCATGATATCAGTGCCCTCATAAGAAGAAATGCAAGAGAGAAAACTTCTTTCTCTCAGCCACATGAGGATACCTGACACACTGGATCTGCCAGCACCTTGATCTTAGACTTCCCAGACTCCAGAACCGTGAGAAATAATTGTTTGCTGTTTAAGTCACCCACTCTATGAAATTCTGTTGTAGCAGCCTGAACAGATTAATTCAGAGGGATTGGTCTGACCAGAAGGTAAAGTGCCACCTGCCCCGCTGACGCCTCAGGGAAGGTCAGGGACAGAAGTCTCTCTGATACACACCCAGCTGCTCACTTATCTTCCAAGTCCTTCCCACATCCTCTTTGGTCCTCTGTGGACAGCCAGACTTCAGGGTCTCAGCTTTCCTTCCCAATATCCTGCCTCTGCTTTCTGAAAAAGTCTTTCCAGACACATTCACAAATTCCCCCAAGGTCTTAGTGGGAAGGACTAAGAGCTCTTTGTCTTTGGGAAATTGTGATACAGTGTAAGGAGCAAAAGGCTTTAAAGGTCTAAATTCAACTGTCAGCTCAACCACCAACCAGGTGTGAGATGAGGTGCATCCATCCACCACATTAATCCTCAGTTTGCTGTCTGTAGAATGGGAATCATAATACCTCCCTCAGCAGGACTGAGGAAGGTCTTGTGCCATGAGAGGTATGTGAGGCAGCAAACACAGCACTGGGCACGCAGTCAGAGCCCAGAAAATGTTTGCTTCCTTCCTCTACCGTTTCCTTTCACGGTCTGCATGGAGCTCAAGGACTTGCACCTAGGGCTGCTCTAGCACTGTTGGCCAAACCCACAAGAATCTTCCATCCTGAGATTCTGACTTAAAAACTCAAAGATCTGGGACTAGCCCAAGTCACCTGAGTTCTTACACGGCACCTCTCAGATCCCCAGAAGGAGACACATCCAGACGTGAGATAGCAGAGAGATGGACCAGGTACAGCTCACTGAAGTGGCACTTTAGTGAGGCCAGCAGACCAGACAGACATCTAATACAGATGCCACTTCTGGTTCTCTCACCTGCAGCAGTTCAAACACAGCGAGGAGGTCCCCTCCAGAGAGGTTCCCACAAAAGATGGGGTGATAGCACAGGCTGGGTGGCTTATAGTCCTGGTCAGCTAGCTTCACCGTGGGAGCAGCCACCGTGGCACCCAAGTATTCTGGCTTCCCCTAAGGCAGAAAAGAAATAATTATTTTCCCCCGATTGTTACTTATCTGGTTCTGACTTGCATCAGAGCAATTTTGCAAATAATCTTCACAAAACCGTCGGCATCTGTGTCTCCCTCTTGCCCCACTGTCTCATGCCCTTCCTCCTCCAGGCTCCTTGGCCCATTCCCACAGGCTTGGGCAGCAGTGGGGTCCACTCGCGCTCCCCGGGACAACTCCAGGGTCATCTTAGGACGTATGTCTCTCCTCACATGTTGAGCTCGGTGGGATAAGGTTAAAATAATTATCCAGGGTAGACTGGAAGCGGAAAAGGAAAAATAAGGTGGCAGCCAACATTCCAAAGGATCTCCAGGGCAGGGGACCACTGCGGTTGGGAGCACGAGCTTTGGAGCCAGGCAACCTGAGTTTGAAATCTCAAATCTGTCGCTTTCTAACTCTACAGCCTTGGGCCAGCTACTCAAACTTTTTGACCATCATACCTAAAAAAAAAGTTAAAAATAATACTTGTTTATAGGATTATGAGGAGTAATGTAATGTTTTATATTCTTTGACTGGTATGCAGCTAGTGCCTAATACATAGTAAGATGATAATGTTGATGATGATGGTGATGAGGAAGATCAATGTTTAAGTGATGGGGCAGTTCTGCCTTATTTTCCTTGATAGTAAAAGAGGATACTAAAATATCCTCATGTGTATGTATATGGGTCTTCGGTTTCTGTAACAGCTATCTGATGGCTCCACCTCCTGTCTCTTCCCCCAGGCCTGCTCCCAGGAGCCACGTGGGCTGGGGCAATCACTCCGCTGTGCTATTTATCTCAAGACTTGCTGGAATGTAAGCTCCTTCTGTGCAAAATTGCCTGCTTTATTCACTGCCCAGTCCCCTGGCACAGGGCGAGTACTCAGTACCAGGGGACACTGAGTTTGCTGAGTGCAAGCTGTTGGGTAAATGACCTCCACAGTCCAAGGACAGTGCCCACATTCTCTTTGGCTGGGGCTGGGTTTTAGCAGCCACACTGCATTGTTGCCTTTGGACTCGTGAACCAGTGCTCACATTCCCAGCTGTAGAAGGAAGCATGGTTGAGGTGAAAATGGGGTCTTAGCTCAGCCACACCTAAAAACAAACAAAGCTGTCTGCTGCTGTCCGCTGTCAGAGGCAGACCTGTTCCAGGTATGAGCAGAGTTAGGGCAGTTAGGTAGAAAATGAGTGATCTGCCTAACAACTGTTTGTTCATTATCTCAGCTGGGAATGGTTAATTCAACTTAGCCCTGGGAGCAAAAGAGTAAACATAAATCTAAGCAACCGATTTTCCAAATATAAATTAATTTCTTACAGAGCCAGCAGATTTTTACGACGACACAAACTACCAAGAACTGAGACCAAATCACAGGTCCAAAAGAGTCCGATTCTGATAATCTGGTCACCACGACGTCTGGGGCTCCATCTAGCTGCAGCCCACAAGTGTGAACACGGTCTTTTGCGTGTCTGCATGTCTTTCTCCAGGAGGGGAGTGAAAACTTTAATATTTTTATTTTTTTCTCACATTTCCTTCTCTCTTTAGAATCAAGAACGTAAGTTTGACTTCTCTGCAAAGTGCTTGGCTTAGTGCAGCAGGAGCTTTCAGAGATGCTTGACTGCTATCACTGCTTTTCAAGCAGAGAATAAACACTTGAGATTGAAAGCATGTTGTTAGGAACGAAATTAAAAAGGTAGTCATTTTGTGGCCTTCCCTATGGAAAATCTACACCATGTGCTGGATAATAGAAATCAACTTCCATAAATATGTACGTCTAGCCCCAATTTACAGATGTGGGAACGGGGCCCAGAGGGAGAGAGTGACATGGAGAACAGGATGCCTGCATATGGGGGACACTGCGCACTAGCCTCCGCCACGTGTGCAGGCAAGAGTGGGCACAGGAGACTGAGTTCAGGTCTCTGGCTCTGCCTCCAACCAGCTGTGACCTTAAAGAAGGTATTTGACCTTTCCGTGTCCCCCCTTTCTGAGGGGGACTTCATGCTCTCCAAGGTCCCTGCTCACCTTCTATGATTCTCACATCCTATTTCCCTCCTGACCTTGGCCCGAGGCAGGGCTGTCGGGAGTGCTCCGAGCAGGTGGAAGCTTCAGGAAGGCTTCCTGGAACAACTGTTATACATAATATATTTGTGCTCTGGCTAGAAACAGCAAATAAAATAAATACATCTTTGCCTTTCATTTTAGACTTCCTAATTTAAAAAAAGGAAAAAGAATATTTGTCTCAGTAAGTTAAAAAAAGATCTTTCAGTAAGCGTTTCAATCTATCCAAGGCTTTAGAACACAAACATCCTTGGAGAGGAAGAGGTTTGGTTTATGACGTGAACGTCATAACAGGAAAGAGATAGAGATGAATGCATCGTGCAGGGCTTAGAAGCAACCACCAAGAAAAAACAGAGACCCAGTTACAAAGGCTGAGTCAGTGACAATATTCATACAGTTCCTTCCAGCTGGGCGAGATCAGTAAAAGCCTCTTGTTTTCAAAAGGCACGGACGTTTTTATTAAATGGCAATAGGACATGGAACTAGCTGGGGGTACAGCTGCAGGTTGCTTTATACAAGTATCATGTTTCTCAGGAAGTGTGTCAACTGATTTTGCAGATCCAATTTTTAATTGCGATCTAAAGGGAAATCAGTCAAAAAAAAAAAAACACCCCCCTTTAGTAAAGCAAATGATCACCAGTTTTTTGGTTTTGGTTTTTGTGTTTGGTTTTTGTTTTTATTTTATTTTTTGATTCTGTGAATTGTCTTCCGAGGTCAGGTTTGCCTCTAGGTACATCTAGAGTCCTGACTACTTGCAATGTCAGGACTTTATTTACTTTAAAATAAAGGGAGTTAGTTCGATGCGGCGCCCGGGGGGACACTCACCACTGCATCGCTGTCGTACAGCTCCACCACCACCAAGGGCGGGCACTCTGCCAGCTCCTTCTCATCTCCGTGCAGCACCACATTGTTGAACAGCAGCATCTGGTTCCAGGTTGGGGACAGGGTCTGGGAAATGACCTGGAAGGAGGGACACAAGAAAAGCAAAAGGTCACACAATTGGGTTGCAGAAGCTCTGAGGTCCACTGGACAGACACACATGCAGAGCAAAGAGAACACAGCATCGCCGTGGTTGCTCATTCTGTCAACGTCCCGGTGACTAGGTAAACTGAGCAGCTACCACGTACTGAACGCTAGGGGATACAAAGTTTCCCTGCTTTGGAGGAGCTTGCATTCCTAATAAGTTCCATGAGCAGAGCCCCTGCAATGTTTAACACCCTCTCTGCACACATAATTTCAACTCACTCCTCACAGCAGTGTCAATGATTGTACTAGCTGCCATCTCTTGAGCACTCATGGTGTGCTGGCTACTGCATTTGACATGCCCTGCCTCATTCAAACCTCACAATAATTCCGGGAGGTGGATTCAATTATTTGTACACATTTTGCAGACCAGGAAACTTGAGGCTCCTTTGTCCACAGACAGCAAGTGGCAGAACTGGGATTTGAGCTGGATCATCTGGCAGCAAAGCCCAGGCTGCTAACCTCATCCACTCTCACTAAGTAGATACTAATATTATCTCCATTTTATTCAGGGGAAAACTGAGGATGGGAGAGATTAAATGATTCTTTATTTAGGAGTAAATACAATTTTGTCATCAAATACTCTAAAGTTAGGTTTAAAATCTACTATTCCTTATATGGAACTCTACTGTCTTGTGGATATTTATTGACTGTATTAAATAGACCAGGATCTTCAAAACAACCATCAACAACATTTTGCATGATGTCTTCCATCCATGGGGTTTGCTATGGCAGCAAATTGTAGCCTTGATAGTTGTCTGCACCCATTATACAGATGGAGAAATCAAAAGACAAAGAGAACAGTAACCTGCATAATTCGCCTAGAACCACGAGTGTCTCACCTAGAAGTGGCTTACAGTCCCCTGCCAGGCCATTTGAGTGGTGCCCTCAGAAGCGAGGGCATATTTGGACTCGCATCCTATTCTCTGTTTAGTTGAATATTTGAAAACATGCCAGTTTCACAGAGCTAAAGATCTTAGGATTGGTGCACTCTGCACCTTGGCAGAAGCTGCCTCATTACTATGGGAGGCCTGTCCGGGAAAGAGTCCAAAACCACATTTCTCTCTCTTACAGGCAAATGAGTGATTTCACAGGTAAATGTATCATAGCAGCTGTTGCGTCCTGGGGACATCCACGGCACCTCTGAACCGCACATTTATCTGTCATTGTACAATCCAGGAGGGATGGGAGAGAGGCCTGGCCTGGATTCCAAAGACCACATAAAACTGTCACCTCAGAGTTTTATATCGAGGCATCTCTGAGCACAGCATTAAGTCATTGGCACCGTGGTCACAAAAGAATATTTTTATCGCTCTTCTTTATGTGAGTCATAAAAATATTGCACATTTTCACAATTTCCTTCTCTTCTTGCTTTTTGTTTTTAGAGTATTTTATGACACAACGAGGTTTTAAACATAATGTTTCAGAGAAAGTCTAACTTTTCTAACAGGAAATCAATGGCTTCAACCGACCAATAAACAGGAGTTACGGAGTTGCGGTGCAAAGATACCCTGTGTCAGTGACTGACATCACAAAGAACAATGTGTTACGTTGTTTTCAAAAACGGAAATGTGATCTCTTTCGCAGCATGCACCTGATAGTGATACCAAAGCAATTTATGACAGCATCTTTCCTACAGAAATATCTTGATGTCTTCTTGGCACTGGGCTGTAAATGCTGCTTGATAAGATTCATAGGCCAGCATTCATTCGTCATGTGTTTATTCAGGACCTACAGTGTGCTTGGCACAGTATTAGGCACTAACACGACATTCTGTGCATAGCAGGTGCTCAAGAGCTATTTGCATGAATGAATGAGTGTGTATTGATCTGTCCTCAGAGTTGCTCCCATGAGTAAAAGGACCACATGACCACCTTCGAAGGGTGCATTTGCCCACTTCTCTGCCAAGGTACCTATGATTAGCCTAATTTCTTAAGGGCTCCCCTAAAGAGTTATGCATCATAACTGGGTTAAGTAACATTGTTTGGGATGTTATGGTAGCCCTTAGCTGACACTTTAATGAGGGGGTTCAGCTATCATGGGCAGAGTAGAGCTTTAGAATCAGATGACCCTGGAATGAGATCCTGGTTTCATTACCTACCCTATATCCAACTTGGGCAGGTGATTTAACCTCTTCAAACCTTAGTGTTCCTTATTGAAATAGGGTTAGCATCTACCTTGCAGAGTTATGACCATTGTCTGAAAATATTAAGTGCCTGGCACTCAGTAGGTGCTCCATAAATGCTTGTTACCCACCCCACTGCATCCCTGCCTACACTCTTTTATAAATGAGTAAACATCTACTGAATGCCTGCCACGTGCCTTACCCTGCACTGGCATAATCACGGCTACCAAGACGCCTCCACGTCCTCAGGACTAAGCCTGGTGGTTTGAAACCCCAGGGTCCCAGAAGCACCTGCTAAGATTCCCTCCCCTTCTCCTCTTCTGCTCCTCCTCAGCCACTCAGTCCCTCTTCCTCCTTTATCCGCAAAGCCTTTCTCTGCGAGAGCTCTCTCTCTTCCCCTTCATCCTTCAATCAGGAGGTTTGTAAGTCCCATGTCCTCAGTGATGTCTGTAATGACTGGATCACCCTCTTTGAAATATTTTATTCCATTAAGTCACTTTGTAAAGGATTGGTCTGCAGGGCCAGCCTTCAGACGCTTGTTCTCCCTGAGCACCATGTGGTCCGTTCAGATGAGAACCACGAGGTAAACAGTGGTGCTTAGCTATGACCGCAGGGGCCCAGGCTTAACTTTCCCCATCGTGAAGAGTGCGTGAGGGGGCACGTCACCTGCAGGTCAGTGCCTCTTGGCAGGACAACAATGAAACAGGAGAGGGGAACCGGGACCCCTCCTTACCAGAATGGAAGCCGAGTGGTTAAGCAAAGTGCCTTTGGGATTGGACAAATCCTGGTTTCCATCTCGGCTCTACCATCTTCTAGCTATATCGTCTCTGAGCCTTACCTTCCTCATCTGCAGAATATGGGCACTAATAACACCTTTGGGCTGCAGTGAGACGTAGCAAACAGTGCACATAAAATGCTTAGCATTGTGCCTGGCACACGAGGAGCTTTTAATAAATGATAGCTATTATTATTGACAAAAATTAGGTACTTAGTTCAAAATTATGGAGGCAAAGTCCAGGGCTTAACAGAATCTTATTTTCCCTCTCAAATGATTATTTGATAAACAAAAATCATCTGGTCCTTTGAGATATGGATCTAAATCAAATGAAGATACTGTATGGTGATGGAAAATCGAATGATAATTACACAGCAGCCCAGGGAGCTCACTAAACCCCTCTCCACTCCAGGCTTCAAGGTCACCTCTGAGGGCCTGGATTCCACAGTTGACGTGGCAGGTGAAGGAAGGTTCCAGAGGCTCATCCTTTGAGAATTCCCTTGCTGTTGGTAGGAAGCCTCAATAACAAGCAGTTACGTAGAAGTAATTTTAAGTGAGGCACTGTCCTGAGTGTTTTATTCTCCGGGAGGAATCTACAATGTTATCATTCCT
Source organism: Indri indri (assembly GCA_004363605.1). NCBI lineage: Eukaryota > Metazoa > Chordata > Mammalia > Primates > Indriidae > Indri > Indri indri. Next base: position 23,715 of record RJWJ010011679.1, on the reverse strand, counting down.
ATTTCACAGACAAAGAAATCAAGACACAAAGAGGGGTTTGATGATAAATGGAAGAGCTTGGATTTAGACCCAGGCAATGCAGCCCCAGAATCTATACTCGTAATCACTGCACTATATACCACCTCTTGAAACACAGGAAACAGAAAACAGTCTGGTGCCTTCTTGCTTTCATGTTCAGTTACTGAATGAGGATGAAGTCACTTTCCTTCTAAGGTTTCTCCCTACTCCCCTCCAGGTAGAACTAAACCTCTCTCCACTTAGATCTTGTAGGAGTCTGTACAGAGTTTATCACAGTGTAGCAGCACCTGTCTGGGGGACCGCATCCACACCTGGATTGCACACTATGCAGGAGCAGAGCCTGGTCCCTTGCAGCTACCTGTCACAGAGCCAGCCCTCGACAGGTGCTGGTTAAATGAATGGGAGGCTGGTTCACATCACGCTCTTAGTCCGCGAGTCATAAATCAAAAAGCAGATCTAATTGATCATCCAGGTCATGGGCTGCGCCTTGGAGAAAAATGTTAGCCCTCTCAACATCAGCCAATATAATGGCCAGCATGTATCAATCATTTTATGCACTTAACTTTTTTCTTCTTCATGACAGCCCTATTTTAAAATAACAAACCTGAGGTTTAGTGAATTCTACTATTTGCCCAAAGACATGCAGCCAGAGAGAAAATGAGCTAGAAAGTAATCTCAGGGTGCTTCGTGTCTTCACTCACGGTGTCTTAACCCCCTGAGAGGGCAAGTCTTTACCGAGCTTCCCTCTCTCCAAACAGCACATCAGAGAACAGAGAAAATCCTTACAGAATATGATCTCTTGACCAAAGCACCCTATTGAACTCTTCCTGATTAGGAGCCCTTTGCACATTTCAGCACTCAGTGTAGAAGAAAGGGAGAAAGGACAGAGGAAACGGAGAAACGACAGAGGAAACAGCCACAGACCCATTCTATGGTTTGAATATTTGTCCCCTCCAAAACTCATGTTGAAATTTAATCCCCAGTGTGGCAGTATTGTGAGGTGGGGGCTTTAAGAGTGATTGGGTCATGAGGGCCCTGCCCTCATATATGGACAAATCCATTCAAGGATTAATGGGTTAATGGATTACCATGAGAGTGGGACTGGTGGCTTTATAAGAAGAAAAAACCTGAGCTATTGATAAAGACTTTCTTAAATTTTTTTTATGAAAAGAAGACCTGAACTAATAGTTGAGCATGCCCAGCCCTCACCAAGTGATGTCCTGCACTGCCTCAGGACTCTGCAGAGAGTCCCCACCAGCAAGAAGGCCCTCACCAGATGTGGCCCCTCAACCTTGGACTTCCCAGCCTCCGTAACTGTAAGAAATAATTCCTTTTCTTTACAAATTACCCAGTTTCAGATATCCTGTTATAAGCAACACTAAATGGACTAAGCCAACCTATCTCTTTTAATACTCACAACATCTGTTATGAATAGTACTGTGCAGAGGAGGGGATTTTGAAACACAGATGAGTTACAAATGTGCAAAGCTCCCCAGCTGCTAAGTGCAAAGTCTAAAGCTTCCAGACCACGAAACTGGAAAACTTTCCTCCCCACCAAGACTCCTTAATAACAATTGGATCATAAACTTCATGCAGGTTGTCCGTGCTGTTTCCTTGTCTGTTCCTTCCCCACCACACTTGGCCTTGTGCCTGGCACTTCAGCAGGTGCCCTGGGTGTGCCAGTTTCCGCTTCTCTTCCCCCTTCCTCTTTTCCTCCCTGCCTTCCTTCACCTCAGGGACTTGCTTCCCTTTGCCTTAGGACAGTGGATTCAGTGGAATGAAAGATCTTCCCCAGGTCAGTCCTTCTTGGCACACATTTGCTTTGGAGTCTGAAACACCTGCACACCAGAGATGCAGGTATTGGCAGCATGCCCGTTTTTCTCTCCTGGGCTCTGCTTCAGGTCACTTGCAGGCTGCGGGAAGAAAACAGGCTGGTCCCTGGTTACCTTTGTGGTCTGGCAGTGGGAAAGGAACGTGACTTTGGCAAAGGGGTCTGAAAGTCCATTGCTGTCGGCTGCGATGAGACCCCGGCCTTGGTACATGTGAGCTCTCAGTTGAAAGATATGCTGGGCTGTGGACAGATCAGGAAAAGGGCAGGCATTAGTGGGCTTCTCAGGAACAGCATGTGTGAGCCGTGTGTCTGAGTATGATGTGTGTCTGTGTGTCTGCGGACAGATGAAAGGAGACCCCCAGCACCACCCTCCTCTGAGGTTGGAATGGAAGCTGTGGAGAGAGGGAAGAGGGGTTTATGGGGTACCCTGGAGCCAGGCATTCTCAATGCTTTCACCGGGCTGTGCGTCTCCATCACCACGACAACCCTGTGAAGTACAGATAATGGTCTCCAGTTTTAGTATCAGGAAAATTGCCCAGAAAAAAGCTAAAATACTTTCCAAAGTTTGCAGAACTAACACACATCAGAGCCTGGATTTTATATGTCTGATTCCAAAATCTTCTCTTTCTAAAAATATCACATTTTACTCCCTTATCCTGTTTACACTGGTGTGTGTGTGTGTGTGTGTGTGTGTGAAAGGGGCTGCTCCACAGTTTTTACTTCAATAAACACAATATATGTCTCGAGTCCTCCATTCATCCATTTTCCATTCAGCCAGCCAGTGCCATTTTGAGTGCCTACTGTGTACAGTCGTGGTCTTGGTCGTTAAGGATTCTCAGGTAACTAAGACATTCTCTGTCCCTGGGGAGCTCCTGGGAGATTAAAGAAGATAAGATGAGCATCCAAAGTACAATGACAGGAGGCCAGGGGTCAGTGTCCTGTGAGGACACCGGCAAAGGAGATGGGGGTGGGCAGGAGTGAGTGCACCTGCTTGCCAGGATGGGAGGCAGGGAGAGGGATGCAGGCTGGGGCAGGTCAGGGGTCAGTGGGGAAACCTTAGGTACGAGTGGAGTTAATCACATTCCTCGGCCCTGCAAGGCACCTCTTGTTTTCATGTACACATATTCCTTCTAACTTCCTTCCTGTTCCCACTCTCCTGGCTCTCCCAAAGGCACCGTGCTTGGTGTGCATCTGTGCTTTTGTGTTGGCGTGGGGACTGGTACACAGGAACCAATTTGAATAATTTGAATACAATTTGAATAACTCTACTTAGTCAAATTAAGGGTATAATACCCTGTGAGCCCCCCGCCCCACCCCCTGCAATGCCACGCCCAGGCTTATCTCACAAGTCCACAGAGGGACTGCTATGTGGTGACTGAACCTCCTTGTACCTTTATTTGCTCCTTTGTAAAATGGGGGGAATAACAGTTCCTCATAGGCTCACTGCAAAGGACTGAAGGGCTGAGAATGGTGCCTGGGACATGGGAGGGACTTTAAAGTGGTGTGAGATGCTGGTGTGTTGTTACTATTGCTCGTTACAACGTATCCTGTGCTGGTGAGAGGCAGAAAGCACCTGCTTGCCCGTCACTGGGAGACTAAACAGGGAAAATGTCAGGGAGCTCAACGGATTAGAGAAATACACAGCAGCAATGGATGAATCTCAAGAATCTAGTGCTTGGTGAGGAATGATAAAACAGCACAAGATACATAACACAATACTATTCATGTAAACTAAAAATATGCACATACAAAGGAATAATACACATTCACCAAAGCAATTCAAATAAAGATCAGACTCCAGGGGAGGTGGCACTGCCTTTTGAGCAGAGCCCTAAAAGATGGTGACATTTAATAGGTAGGGGTGGAAGTCCTGAGTGGCTGAAGCAGGATGAGTCAAGACAAGGACAAAATCACCATGCCATGTAGGGGCCAGGATGTAGTCTAGTTTGGCTGTGGTCAAATCCAACAGCTGTGGTCATATCCCTGAGGACCTAGGAGGCCCGAATGAGGCATTGACACCTCGCTTGGCAGGCAATAGGGAGCTCTTGGAGGTGTGTGCACAGGAGCTGATAGCAGTGCAGAGCTTCAGTGCAGAGTGTAGAACTATGAGTCACTCCAGCAATGGACAGAAAAGATGTCAGAGAGGGGACCAATAAGGAGACAACACTTCCCCCTTTGGGCAGGAAGCTTCGAGACCAGATCTCATGCACCTGCAGAGGGGATGGAAATGAGGGGGAGGGACATCGCAGCAGGACTTGACCCCTGACCAGCAGGGCGAGGAAGGGCAGGGAAGGCAGGGGTGTCAAAGATTGTCATGAGACCCATACATGCTTCTGTCCCTCCACCCTTGAACCAGTGCCACTATCTGGCTTTGTGGGGACCAGTATGGATCCCAAGGAAGCAGCAGCCATATCAGTGCCCACCCCAATCCTGCAAAGGATTTGGAAACTTGAGCGCTGCACACTCCCTGGTTAAGTCCAGGTACTTACAGTGCAAGGTTCTCCAAGCTCTGGTCAAGTCAGGGGAACAAGAAAGGCAATTCCTTTGGATCAGTTCTAAGTCCTCCCTCCATCCCCACCTCTACCTACACCAATAAACCCTAACGTGACAGTCTAGGTCCTGCTGACAAGAGAGCCCTTTAAAATGACAATGCTAAATGATGAAATGTTCTGCACATGGCACAGGGATTTCCCAGCAGGAGTGTGTCTAGAGATGGCCCATGTGTTCCTTAGTGTGCTGCATAGTTTGGCAAATTTCTTAGCTGCCCATGAACTTAGAAATGGCTCATCCTGTGAGAATGTCCAGCAGTTGCTCCTGAAATGACTAACCCTGGAATTGTAGCAGACCTCCCAATGGCAGCAACACAAGCAATGCCCTGCACAACTCCAGGGTGTGACATTTACTTAGTTTAGGCTTTTGTTTTTCTGAAACCTTGAGTCTTATATGTTCCATTCCTTGGATTAACCAAGTCAGCCTCCTTGCACTTGGTCAGTCTACCTCCTGTGCTATGGCTTGCTTTCCACTTGTGGCTGTTAGAGACGTGTCTGATTGCCCCCACTCGAGGGCCAGAATCACCTCTCACTCATCTCTACACCCTCCACTAGTTTTTCTACCATACCTTCCATATATAGGTGCAAACTAGTTATTTGCAGCATGGGCATTTTCTGGAGCACAAAATTCTCCAGTAGGTATGGAAGGCAGCCAAAGCCATCAATGCCGATGCTCAGCAGAAAAAGTTTATTAGGTCACTCTGTGAAAACAGCACACTGCTGAGGATCAGAGAGCATCGGAAAAAGTCTCTCCTCTTTTCTGAATTGTTAGTGGCTAGGACAGCAAGCACGTCCAGGTCCTTGGGTCTTTAAAGATAGTCTTTATAGAAATAGGAAGATAACTTGATGTGGATGGTTTCATCCAAAGGCAAAAACTCTCAAAAGGTAGGATGGAAAGCAGAGGATAGAAAGCAGCGTTTGGAGACAGTTTGCTCCCTCATTTACTAGCTGTGTGATCTTGGGCAATTTCTAAGCATCTCTGACACATAATTTCTCCATCTGTAAAATGAAGAAAGTTCCCAGGGTTGATGGGAAAAATAAGTGAGATCTCATGTATAAAGTATAGGGCACAATGCTTGGCATATGGTAGGTATCATGCATTTTCCAAAAAGACAATGTTCTTACACATTGACATTGGGCACAGAAACCATGAGCTGAACCATTGAATAAAATCTCCAAAATCTTGTCTTCTCTGACTACCGAGCAAATTAGATTCCATTGGCAGTCAAGGTCAACCAACATCAGAGGAGCCTTGTGCAACACAGGAATCCTGAGTGTGTAGACAGTTCTCCAGTGTTTCCAACATGGGCTCAGCTCAAACTCAACTTCAGTAGAAGCGAAGGTAAACTGCAGTCTGTTTTATCTGAGTTCAGCAGCAAGAGATTGTGCAAATTAAAACAATTTGGAGATAGAAAGCAAAATGCAATTGCAAGACATCAATATTTATAATAAAATTTAAAACTGCATCAAAATGTAAACATGATGGCACTCAGAGAAAATAACTACATAGAAAAAACAATTTGATAAAGCATGCTGAATTTCTAAAAGTAGCCAAGCCAAGACCCAAGCAGGAGAAACATGAATGACCTCACCAATACTGATCTGCACTGGGTCACTACTGAGAAATGTGAATGCCTGCTGTTTATGTGCCAAAACCCCAATGCCATGGAAAAACAAAATATGCCTTAATTCCACTGGTCATATCAGCACAAGAATTTACTGATGTTTCTTTAAAAACATCTTCTGCTTAAAATGCAAACTCAACCTACATAGTCTGCCTGCAGAGAAACTCAAATTGTTTCCTCTCCATTCACAGAAAAAAAAAGTTTATTCCAGATGTATTTAATGACTTAACTTTATTCTTTTTAGATGAAACATTGGAAGATAAAGAAGAACATGTGCAAACTGTATTATAGAAGGCAAATAAGTTGATCTTAAAATAAAGTGCAATCAACTCATGCATGCTGCCCACCTTCTTCTCAGAAGAAGTCTTCTGAGAAGACTTCTCAGAAGCCCACCTGATACATTGAATGACCCCTTTGCCCTGTGGGCACCATACCTTGGTAGAGCAGACTGGCTGGGGGATGATTAGCACCAGCCACTTTGGAGGGCATTTCCGCTTCATAGCCTGCTGGCAAGTTGTCCAAAGCGGCACTGGAGTGTCTGGTGGAGCCCAGCCACAGGTACACGTCAACTTTTGCTTGCACTGACCAACCAGTGGGCCGTTTTCCAGGAAGCTGGGGAAAGGTTACAAGGAAGACTTCCTGTTAGTAGGAGACAATTATGGGCCTCACTCCTTGAGAAAAGAGGTCCTTCCTGGAGAGAGACACACTTGGAGGTATGTTCAGAGAGCAGTTCTCAAGGGCTCTTCTTAAATAAAAATGAGAACAATGGCCCCAGTTGCCTCAATTCATAACTCCAGAGCAGGGTCCAGGTCTAGTGGGACCTGGAGCTCAATCATGCAGTGCGATAAGCTCTGCAAGCCCCGGATCACTTAAACCTAATAGGCGGATGTGTTTATTGGCCCCATTTTCCAGGTGAGGAAAATCTGGCTCAGAGAGATTAAATAAGTTACCTAAGATCACTCAGTTTTTGACAGAGCCAAGACTCAAGCCCAGAAGAGATGATTCCAAATCTACACTCTTGACTCTGAACCCCATAGACTGCCCCTTCATCACGCTGAGCTGAAATCTCCTTCCTGAAACTTCCAACGGCCTGGAGTTCCAACCTGAGTTCCTACCTCTTTGCCTCATTCAGAAGAAACCCAAGGGCTCTTCTGTAAGTCAGGCCTTCACGTGCTTGAAGGAGCCTACCTGGCCTACCGTGTTTTTCTTCCTGGCTAAACACCTATATTTCCTTCATTCCTTCCTTGTGCAGTGTGGTTGGTTTCTGATTCCTTTACTACCCTACTATCTCTCCTTTGAATGTGCTCAGATTTGTGTGTATATATATTTATGTTTGAATTTCTGTGCTTATGTTTGTATTAGCGTGTGTGATATGAGTGTGTACAAGGAGTGTGTGCATGTACACATGTGTGCATATACATATGTATGTGTGTGTGCATGTGTATGTGTGGGGGCATGTATTCTCAGGATCTGAAGGATACAACTCAATGCAGACAGTGTGGCTCTTTTATTTCTCAGTCACCAGGATTAGAAAACTCTCTCCCCTCAGCCAAGGAGTCCCAGGGCCCAGCCCCGGCTACAATCAGGATTGCTGGCAAAGCCACCATCCCAACTGTAGCCATGGCACTTTGAGACACTGCTACTGCTCCAGATTTTGTTGACTCTTCTAAGTGCCTCTTCTTAGTGTTTCTTAGAATTTCCTATCAGTACTTTCCTCTTTCTCCTACACCACTTCCTTTCCATGGAGGATCACAAAATCCTAATATGAAAAGCCAGAACTTAGCTGACAATTTTCAAGGCCCCTGTGGAGAGCCTCTGAAAAAAATTGAGCATGGCGGTTTGCCTTTCAGGCTTGCTCTGTGGGTTCCATAAACACATTTTGAGCAACTCAATTTAGCAACTACTGCAAGTGCAGCTAGGCCCTTGCTGAGGGAGTGGGGGCAGGAGGCTGCTGAGTGACTAAGACTCAGTCCTGGCCCTCCCTCCGAAGCTCACAAGGAGGCCAGCAGCTTGCATTCGCTTACTCAAATGCAAAGACAGAAAATGCTGAGGGAGCAGAGAAGCAGCAGCAGGCATTTCTATCCTTTCTTTAAGATTCAAATATTCACCTGGGTTTTAACTGGTACTTTGGAGTTAGATCCCAGAAAGAGAGAGAAGAGGAAAGTGCGTAAGCAAAGATTTGAGTAATATGAGCTGATATATTTAGTGAGTGCTTACTCCGTGCCAAGAATGGCACTAATAACTTTCAAAAAAGAAGAAACAACAACCAGTGAGTATGACAGAGGATGACACAGACAAGGCTGCTCAGTATGTGGAAGTGTTGACATTTTATTCTTTAGGGAGTAGGATGCCATCATTTTTTGAGCTCAAAAAAATCTAAATAAGGCCATTTTGTTGTTGGTAAAGGCAACCGCTCTGTAACCTGCAATTTTAAAAATTATATTAAGACAAATAATCCTGAATCCATCACTTCTGTGGTAATAATAGCCAAAATGTATTAAGTATTAATACTTATTTAATAAAAGAAATATTTATTGAAAGCCTAAGGGTTAATTTTTTGCAATAAAAGCAATCTCTCTGCCATTTGTACACATCACTAGGCCATCAGTTCATAAAGGCAGGAATTTTTGTCTGTTGCTTCACAGCGACAGATGTCCCCAAGGCCTGAAAGAGTGCTCAACGCCCAGGAAGCATGTGGTAAATATTTGCTTTATCTACATTTCTAATAACAATGAATTTAATACATGTTGAGCACTTACATTATCCTAGGCCTTGGTCTAATGTTTCTTCCTTCACACAGAATGCTCTAAATACCTGCATGTTATTACCAAGTCATATGTTATCATTCATCTTCACAATGAGTCCATAAAATAGATACTTTAATAATGTGTATCTTAAAGGTGAGAAGACAGAGGTTCAGAGAAGTTAAGACAGTTTGTCCAAGGTCACAGAGCAAGGCAGGGTTAGAGCCAGGACTCAAACCCAGCTCCACCTGGCTCCAGTGTTCATCATACACTGGGTGTGTCTGGATCGCCTGGGTGTCTGGTTAAAGTGTAAACTCGAATTCAGTTGGTCTGGAATAGTGTTTGAGAGTCTGCATTTCTCCGTATTGATGTTGATCCTACTGGTCTACAGACCTCAGTTTTAAGTATTTGAGCAGCAAGGCTCTTCACTTACTATACTACATTGCCCCAAGTAGTTCTAATATTCTGTGCTTCTTAGAGTAAAACAAAACAACAACAACATCATTCATTTCTACCGCTGCTGAACAACATGTGTGCATGTGAACTCACCGTTAGACCCCAAAACTCAGCTAACATGTTGTGACAGCATTCCATAAGGACCACTGCTGCACTCCCCAAGTTAGCAGCTTGTACATTTCTTTAAATAATAAACAAACTGAAATTGCTGGCAAGATGATGAAGAGTGTCTCACTTTAGCATCCAAGTGGGGTTCACCCAGCATTATTGAACAATGCCCCAGGTGCTTTCAGAACCAGCATCCTCTTTTTAATTCCGTGTGCACTTCCATCCTCTTGTGTGTCTGCCTGCCTTTGCCTTCCCCACTCTCTTCCCTCTCTCATGTGCCCCGGAAGCCTGACCAACCATAGCAAGGCCTTTCCTTTTGAGAACAGCAAAGGTAGGAAAAAAGAAAACACACCAGAGAAAAATAATTGAGGAACGAAAAAGTGTATCAAAAAGCTATGATCACCCATGCATGAATGTTGCATGAGACAGAATGCTAAAGGCTTAACCTTCCCCAGGCCCCCCACCTCCTACCCACCAAGATCCTGGTGTACCCCAGCTGGCTTAAAAGGAAGAGGAGGTCTAGGCAAGTCGGAGGAAGGAGAGAGAGATGGTAATTCGCACAAACTGTGCTGGAATTGGTCAGCCAGTACTAGTGAGAGGAAGGCTTGTTTGTCTTACAGAGGATGTCCTCTGCAGCGGGACCCAGAAGGGTGCCTTTCAGCCACCCTTTCCTGCCACACCCTAAGAAAGGCTGGCTGGAAAGCCAGAAGCCTGGATAAGAAAAGATGGGCTCCGAGAAGTGGAGAGAAGATAGGATGGGGACAGGGATGAGAGTAAGAAGAGGTGGGCTCAGCACAGAGAGTCGGCTCAAGGAGAAAAGAAAAGGAGGGTTGAGCCCCACACTCTGGGCTCGGAGTGCACCCTGCCCCTTCCACAGGAAGGGTTCCCTTTTGGTAATGAATTTCCTTTCCCACATTTCCAGCCATCAGGGGCGTAGTGGGATGAGATTAAAAGGAGAAAACCCTGATTTTTTGGATGGTGGGCTGAGCTGAATTCTGCAAATTCTGCTCCATCATTTTTAGTAGCATCATGAATATATTTAAATTAGAGATAAAGAAAGATCACGGAACCAGGGACCATGAAACCCTGATTGCGGTTACAGATCAACAGTTAGCCACGTGACTACAGATACGGCGCCTTTGTTCCCTCTAGATTAATATTCACCATACTGGGCCTCTAGGAACAGGAGTCTCCTAAAACTTACAACTAGCTATTCTGGATGAATAAACTTGGTAAACATGGGTTTAAAAAGTTAAAGATGTTTCCCCGGCTGCAGGACTTCTTAGAACCTTCTACTAGTTAATGGCTCCTGTGAAACTCCACGAGTTTCCAAGGGTACAACTGCAACCTCCTACATGTCTTTGAACATGGGGCATTTATAGAGCCACTCAAAGGACAGCTGCTTTCTAGAATAAACTTTGAGAAAACTCTGGCCTAAAGAATTTAGAGATTTCCATTCTGTGTTTTTTCCCTACCTTCTATTTCCCAGCTAAGAAACCGGAGTCAGCGGCAGGTGAGGGAAGTCTCCCAGTGCAGCCCTTGCTTTTTTCCAGACTTACCAATTCAGTGAGGAGAAGGGGGCATAAAGCGGGGTGGTGGGTAGGAGGGACTTAAAATCGGGGGTGATGATCAAAACAGGAATGAAAATAGTTTTGCTGAATCATCTTATCAAGATGTTCCATCGGGTTGGTATAATCGAATTCAACATGATTTAAAAAGCTGTTGCCCAAAACAATGCCAATGACGAAAAGAGTATATTGATAAAGAGGTAAACGGAGGCTTACAGACGCATTGATAAAGATACATACAGAAGCTGAATGTCGCAAGGCAAAAGTTCTGCATTCTCAGTTACGTTTATCCTCTGGCTTCATTTGACAACTGTTCTTCGTTCTAATTTTAAATAGTGCCAGGATACATCAAAACATTTAGGAGCGAGTAATGTTATACCAGTTTTTTTAGTATTTTTAGCACAGGGCCTTTGAAATGATTTGCTATTTTTAAGACAAATGTGTCTTGCCTCGCTAGCATCCTTGAATGGAGAAAGTTAAAGAAAATCCTTGATGATTGTGGTGAATGACTTGGGTGAAAAAAATTTCTTTTTTCTTTTTTAAATTAAAAATAATTTTACAGACGTGACAGAAAATAGCATGCAGAGTCCCAGACAGCTCACTGGATGTGAAGGGGACACACAGCTACGTCAATGGTCTCTGCGAAGTTGGATGTCCAGTTGTTTGAGAGCTAGCGTTTATTGAGTGATTACTCTGGGTGGGGCACAACTATGTGTTCTTTGTCTGCATTTATTCACTGAATCCTCATGACCATGTCCATTTAATGGGTGAAAAATGGGATGAATATTCTTAATCAATTCGAAGGTTGAAGAATGTTAAGTAACTTGCTCAAGGTCACGCAGCTAGTAAATATTGGCCCTGGAATTCTCTCATGGGTTGAATGGTGGTCCCCCAAGATTCATATGTTGAAGTTCTAATCCCCAATACCCAGAACGCGACCTTATTTGGAAATAGGGTTAATGCGGAGGTAATTAGTTAAATTAAAATGACATTGTACTGGATTAGATGGGCCCTTAATCCAACATGACTGGTGTCATGAAAAGAATGCCATGTGAAGAGACAGACACACACAGGAAGAATGCCGTGTGAACACTGGCGTTATGCTGGCACAAGCCCAGGAACTAGACAGAGATAGGAGAGAGGCCCAGAACAGGTCCTTCCCTAACACCTTCAGAGAGAACATGGCCCTGCCGACACCTTGATCTGGAACTTCCAGCCTTTCGAACTGTGAGATAATAGACTTCTGTTGTTTACTCCAGTCAGTTTATGGTACTTTTCTGCAGCAGCCCTAACAAACTAATACTAACTAACTAACTAACTTTGTTCCCTCTGGATTAATATTCCCCATACTGGGCCTCTTGGAACAGGAGTCTCCTAAAACTTGTAACTAGCTATTCTGGATGAATAAACTTGGTAAACATGGGTTTACCTAGATTCCAACCTAGAGTCACCTTATTTCAAAGCCCATGCTTTAAACCTTTATCCCATACTGCCTCTCACGCTCAATAATATGGGTCCTTCCGTCTGTAACATTTAACAGCCACGTCTATAGTAGCCTCTCGAAGCTGGATGGCACTTAGAGGCCATCCAATGGAGCCACCCACTACCATGGTTATATCAAATAGTTGCTCGTTGTCTGTTGACAATGCAAAGTATGAACAACACGTTATGGACTTCCATTTAGGGAACAATTTCCCTGTCATGTCCATCTTTGTGGAGCCTTATTTTATCTTCTGGAATCAATCTCTTTCTTTCTTTCTCTCTCGTACCTCTACACCACCCGCTCACCAAACACACACACATGGTAGCCCTACAAACACTGACAGACCTCTTCCATGCTGTCAAATCTTCTCTTCTCAGCTCTGCATCACTATCTCTTTACCTGTTCCTCATATGGCATGCCTCTGAGCCTTCTCACACTCTCTCTCTGAGGCAGCAGAAGAATATTATGTTACAGCAAGAAACCAAAACTGAAATTGTCAGGACAGTCAGCTACAAGTTGGGAAAATTTAATTGTCAGACCACACTCTTGCTGCCAGTCGCTGGTAAGGGTTAAGTCTCTGGACCACATTTTTCCACGTATTCACTCATTTCCACTTACTGGGATAAAAATTGCTTTGTAGTAGAGGTAAAATACTCGGGATCCCCAAGACAGGTTCAGATCTGGAGCTAGAGATAGTAGAATCCACCCAGAGATGTATATCTATGAGGGCCCACTCTTGAGGCATCTGGGGACCCTGTCTTCATGAAGGCAGGACCCCGAAGTTGAAAAGACTCATATTTCTACAATTTAAAGTCGCCAGGAATCCTGAACTAGCAGTTCTGTTTCTCTTGCAATTTTCTTTGAAACTACTTTTAAAATACAGGTGAACTCATGTGAAAAGATGCCAGGGACAAATTACACAAGAGAAAAGGTAGTGAAGAAACAAATACAAAAATGTTCATTCTTACTAGTAATCAAAGAAGTAAAAATTAAAGTAACCTTGAGGTACACCCAAGGTGAAAAAGAAACTTCCGTGTGTACGGTTATGTAGCCATTGGAAAAGATTCTGCCTCAAGCTGGTCTCCTGAAGTGCAATCCAAATCAAGAGGGGGCGAGATGCTCCAGGTGTCCTCATGTCTTTGAAGGCATCCGGCAAGAGTCAAGACACGAACATACACTAGAAATTCTGAGCCACTCTGGAAAAACAGAAATCTCCCTTCATTTAGTCAAAAAATGGCGCAGACTTACTTTGAGGAAGTGAGTTTTGATTTTGCCGCAGTGTTTGCCCATCTGCTCCGCGATGGGGGAGTAGAGCAGGTCTTTGGAGGGGATGCGGGCGTATGCCACTCTCTTGTTGTTGCTGAGCATCCAGATGAAGACATCAGGAATGGTGTGCTGGGGCTATGGGAACAGAGGGGAAGGAGATTCGTTCAATAGGTTAGTACCAAACGAATGCACTTCCAGAGTTTTGTTATCTTGAAACAGTCCTTCTGCAAAACAAATTCTATGACTGAAACCGTGTAGGTACTTAAACATCTACACAATCAAGCAAGTTAAGTGCAGCTTCCTTGAGAAGAGAGTCTTTGGCCATGAATTGAAAGTACGTATAAACTCACATGCCCAATGGCTCCTTGTGCTATGAGGACAAGCAAGTTAGACCCATGATTTGGCTGGCATCTTTGGTGGCCTACTTCTCTCTATCTGTACAACTTCCCATGGATTTTTTTTCCCCCAAACTTGTAATAATGATCTATCTTCAAAGCCCCAGACCTCCTCAGAGCTATGTAACATTTCCAGAATATTCCAATGAAAAAGCAAAAACAAAAATCCATGACTTGCTCTTAAGAAAGGGAAAGTAATACTACAAGGAACTTTATACCTATCATATGATTTTCAAGTATGTTAGCCCCATTTTGGGTGGTTATTCAGGAGAAATCTGACTAAATTGCACAAGAAATTGGACTTTAAAGTTGAGCTAATCAGGATAGGAAGTGCAAAATTCCATGCCAAGTGGCCCATTATGTTACGAGCGTTTGAAATGCACATTTTTGAACCAATATAACTATCAAAACCAAAGGAGGTATATTACTATAAACTAGGTTCTGACATTCCTGGGCTGGAAGTAGATGCTCTGTCTTTCCTATCTCTAATGCTCCGGTATAATTGGTACCCAAAGCGGGCATCCTTTCTCTCTTGATACAGAAACAGAGACACAAGGATGGAGACTTTTCTGGACAAGGGTTAGTCAGTCATGGACTTGAAGCCCCACTGCCTGGTTTGAACCTTCTGCATGCTTATTAAAATTCCCACATCTAATCACTGCCTGTCTCACTGCTTATTATGCCTCCAGGGAGTGACTGATTTGTGACAAGAATTACAACTTTCGAGAACAACAGAAGCAGTACATCTGCACCTCTCCCTGAAATCTTCCCACACAAATCTCTGTTAAGAGGCTTCTACACATTTACAGGCTTCAAGAAGGAGTTTCAGTATCTGACAGAGCAAATACGAGGGCCTTTTTTTCCCCAGATCATTCTTGAAGTCACCAGAAGACACTGTTTACAACTCACTTTAAAATGAGAATCTGTTTTGACCTATACTGGATGTGAATTTAAATCTGCTTATAGTTGAAAACCTATCAAAGTTCCTGTGCTTATCTTGACTTCACTTGAGTCCATTAGGGAATATGCTTTTTATTTTGCTGAATACTCAGGTTTTGTGAAAAATCAATAAAGTTGTAGATGTTTGGCTTAATTTAAAAATCTCTTCTCTTACCCCTAAACTAATAGTGCCTGCTCAGCTCAACAAGGATAGGGAGAAAACATTGATCTATCTTTCACCCTCACCAAACACCCATACCTCACTAGGAAGACATTCAGTCTAATCTCCCAAATGAAGTTTGCCTTTAGAGTGGATTACCTCATCAACAAGAAAGCGGATTTTTTCCACAAAGTTTTGGGCTTCACGGATCATTTCATCAAGAGATAACTTTTTCTTCTGCTGCTGAAGGATCCCCTTGGCTTCCTTAGACATTGCCTCCTAAAACAAGACAAGAGTCAGTATAGATCTTTCTGGAAATCTGGACAACAAGCACCGTCCTGTTGCTGAAGAGATCGGAAGGTCCTTGTAAGCTCCACACCGAGCCACTCATGCGGGCTGTTCCCAGGTCTGCCACTTAATGGAAATTTCGTAGGACTGTGGAGGCAGTGAGTATCATCTCACCTTCATTTGACAGATGAGAAGCTGAGGCACCAGAAGGGTCAGAGGCTTGTCAAGTTCCCATAGCCGGTTAGCCAGGACCTAAATCCAGGTGTTCTGATACCTGACAACAACAGCTACAATAATAGCAGCTAAAATGTATTGAGCTTTAACTTGGTGCCAGGCCATGTTCTAACCACCATATTGATCCTTCGTTGCTCTTTGTAACAGTCTTATGAGGTAGGTGCTGTTATTCCCATTTTACAGCTGAGGAGATAGCAATGCAGCTACTGAGTGGCAGAGCCAGAGCTGACCCCCATCTGAGTCCAGGGTCCCTGTCCTCAATCACTGCACTCACCACCCCTTCCCAGAGGTATGGTGGAGGCGTCCAGACCAAGAAGACGTCATTGGAGGAATGCTGCCAGAGAGCTCGGTGTGAGTGGTTGGAACATCCGAAAGTGTTTATTTTGATTCATTTTTTCAGCCCATATTTATGTGCTTAGGAAAAAAACAAACTCTTTACAGCGACTTCTAAAGCCCTGTGTGAGTTGGTCCTGCCTCCTGTCTGCTTTGTTTTGTAATATTCCTTCCTCACTCACGGTGCCCCAGGCACACTGGTCCTCGGAGGTCCTACACCTAGAACATGCCAGGTTTGCTCCATCCTAAGGCTGGTATGCTTAGTGTTTCCTCTTGCTCAAATGTTCTTCCCAGACTCCACATGGTTGGTTTCTTCTCTACTTACATGCCATCACTGTATTACATTCCCCCATGTTTTCCCAGTCACCATGGCTTTTTGAAATTTCCTTCACAGTCAGAACCTATAATCATTTTTATGTCCTAGTTGCTTATCTGTCTATCTTCTGTCTTCACCACTAAAATGTAAACTTCACTAGGACAGGGACCTTCTCTGTCTTGCCCTCACCTTTTATTCTCAGTGGCTAACAGAGTTCCTGGCACATAGCAGGTATTAAGTATCTATGGAATGAATGAACCACTCAAGTTCCTCAAGCACAAGCACCAAGTACTTCCAGCTTTGTGTTCCCAGCACAGTGTCTGGCATATCGGAAGCCTTCTGTTGATGTCGATTGGAAGAACTGAATACCTGCTGTCTACCAGGCACTGTGCTAAGAGCCATGGCTTGAAACTGGGGGAGGACATAATGCTTCCTTTCCCTGAGACTTTGACTGTTTGGTGAGGTGAAAGTAATACATGCAAATAATTAAAACGTGCAAAGCATCGTGGTAGCAGGCAGGGGCAAAGCTGGTTTCATGGAGGATATGACATTTGAGTGGAGTCTTAAAATGTGAATTGAATTCGTCAGACAGAGGAAACAATTACACACGAAGGTGTGTAATTAGCAAGGGTTACTCAAAATTGTTGGAGCATAGATATATGGAAGGGACTAATGAGGGGGAAAATTGGGATGGTAGGTTGAAGCCAGACATTGAACAACCCAGCATATCACGCAAAAAGAATTTGAACTTTACTTATGAATGATTGAGAGAATCCGATAATTTTTTATGCAATAGTGATCTGATCAGGCTTGTGTTTTAGAAAGACTATTCTGGCTGTGGTATGAAAGATGGATTGGTGGAAGATTGCTGTAGCAGTCTGGGACAGAGATGCTAAGGAACTCAGTTTAGGGAGTGGTTCTGGGGAGGAAGAAGTGGAGTCAGTTCTAAAGTCTTTAAGGAACAGAACTGACAGGACCTGGGGTCGACCTGACTGTTTAAGGTGAGGGACAAATAGTCTACATTGTCTGGTTGGAGCAGTAAGTGTAGCTGTCAGTGCCAATACAGAATGTGGAACAAGTTTAGATAAGGTGATGGGTTCAGTAAGGTATGTAGAGTCTGAGGTGATGTGAGCCAAGCATAGAGATGTCCACCAGGAAGTTGGAAATACAGGTCTGGAGATGAGGAAGGAGACCTTTCAATACACTGGTACTGAAATTGTGGGCTTGCGTAGGCCAGGGCCTGGCAGACAATGCAAAGACAGAGAACTCTGCAGAGATCACGTCATGGAGGGACACTGCAGAGACAGCACTTCAGTGCTGAGGAGGAACCAGCACAAGAGGAAGGTCTTACAAATGGTGGGAATCTGGCCTCCCCTAAATGTTTTGAAGGACAGAAAAGAAATATTCTGGAAAGAAGGATGAATGAGGCTTTAGGAGATTTGTGTTTTAGCCTCTGGAGTACGACTAACTAGCTGTGACCTTTAGAAAATCTGTTAATCCCTGAGTCCCACTCATATCTTTAAAATGTCCCTGAGAAGTCAAACACTGAGTAATTTTCCTTGCAGAATTGTCATGGCATTACACAAAATGTCCCTTGGTGCCACTGCTGGAACTGGAGTTACAGGTGAGATAATTCAGGGTCTGACTTGGTCTGGCATTTCTAGTCGGAATTCGTCAAACAAAGACTGGGCATCTACAAAGCACCCAACATGTGCAAGTCTCCGGGACATGAAGGAGTGTCAACTACTGCCCTATTCTCAAAAAGTGCTTACAGCTTTCAACACAACACTTAACAGGAGGAACCCAAGGGTAGGCAGAATAGTTATTTCTTTTGGTTTTTTGGTTTGCGGGGCAGATGGCCAAGTGAATTTATGGTCTTCACAAAATACAAGGATCGAGAAAATGAGCCCTGGGGAACTCAATCAGAATAGGAAGTAGGACCTGTGGGCTTTTTGCTCAGCTTTGTAAACCTTTAATAAATGCTAGCTCCTTTCTAACTCAACATAGATTCCCTTCTCACTCTTGTCTCTACATCACACAAATGCATGACCTTTAAACCTTAACCTCATCTGGTCTATGACCTATGCCTCATGCATGAGGTTTATTTTTAAAGCACATGCTTTAACTGTGTCCAAAGTATAAATAGATTTCCACATACCAACTCCTGCCAACAGAGTGTAAGTCGTTTCTTATCTAAAGTGGTTTGGTTCAGCATCTTGGGCTTCTTTTCTGCTTCAGAGATAAAGGCACTATAAAAGAAGAATAACAATTTTGAAACCTACTTAGTGAAAATCCATTTATATAATTCCAGAGATTTGCAAATACACTTTCTGCAATACAATGGAAAGCTGATGAAGCCACAGAACTGAGATTTTAAATTTAGGATTAAGCAATGACATTCTAACTTTTGTAAGAGATAAAATGAGAATTGGAAATCATGCCCAGATCCAACATTAGTTCTGGGAAATAAAAGTTTGTTTCTCCACATTAGCTTTTTTCAGTACATACCCATTGTGATTGCTATCAAAATTCTTTTTTTTTTTTTAAGACAAAGTCTTGCTTTGTCCCCCAGATAGAGTGCAGTGGTGTCATCGTAGCTCACTACAACCTCAAATTTCTGGGCTTAAGTGATCCTCCTGCCTCAGCCTCCTGAGTAGCACACATCATCATGCCCAGCTAATTTTTTTTTTCTACTTTTGGTAGAGATAGAGTCTTGCTGTTGCTCAGGCTGGTCTTGAACTCCTGACCTCAAGCAATCCTCCTGCCTTGGCCTCCCAGAGTGCTAGGATTACAGGTGTGAGGCCAATATCTAAACTTCTTAACAAAGAAAACAATAATGCAGTTTTTCTTCATCTTACAAATTTAACACACACCAAAAGTTTCCTGATAAGTTGTAGGTAAAGCAAATATTTTAGACTCCATACTGAGATATGTCCCCACATTTTGAAAACCATACAAAGGACCGAATAGTAACTTTTTTGAAAATGAAGTTAAAAATGTGTTCAATAGGAAAACAGTAAAGATTATGACTACAATTCAAGAAGGAGAAATATAAACAGCCAAAAAATTTCAGGAAATAAGATATTGTCCTCATTAGTGATAACTTAAATGCCAATTAAAATCAGTACCATTTCACTCATAAGAAATGAGTAATATTCAAGTTTGGTGAAGATGTGGGGAGATAGTTACTCTTCTATACTATTGTAGCAGAGTGTAATTTGTTACAATGTTTTAGAGACTATTGGAGAGCACCTATCAAAATTTAAATGTGTATATAATTTGATTCAAAAATCATACTAGAATTCTTATCACTCAAAAATAACTGAACGATGTGGCAAGAATAAGCTTACATGATAATGTCTATTGTAGCATTGTTTATAGTAGCAAAATAAGGGACCAGTTAAATATATCACTAGGGACCAGTTAAATGTACATGACACATCCATGCAATTGAATACTGAGGATGTCTATGACATGCTCCTGTAGAGAGATGCCTGTCATATATTATGGAGTGAAAAAGCAACCTGCTTAGCAAAATTTGAGATATCATTTGTGAATGAATATGGTATTTTGATGAGTGTGTATATATTGAGGGTGTGTGTTTGCAAATCCACAGAAAAATCCAGCAGGATAAATAAAAGTCTTCTCTCCAGAGAGTAGGATTGGAGAGAGAATTGAGACAAATGCTTCTACTTGATACATTTCTATTTTTTTTTTTTATGGTGAGCATGCAGTACTTCTGTGATGAAAAAAATCAATTATAAAGGAAACAAAAAGGAAAATCTAAGATACCACACCTCCCGGTGAGAGGAAAGAAAGATCCCATACCAGAAGCTGCCGGCTGGCAGTTGGAAGCCTCAACAGAAATTCTCTCTGGACATATTAGTAAAGTTACATTTTCTCTTAATTTTTAAAATGACTAAGAAGGCTTATATTTTGAGGAAAAAATCTTGTTGCCCCATTCTGCCTTTCCTAGGCGCACAAGGAATTCCCTTCCACTCTCCGGAACGGATCAGTCCAGGTAGAAGTGGCTGATGCTTCTGATCTCTCTCTTTTCCCCACAGGGGAAAATAATTAGTTTCTTCACCAACATTGGATTAAGCAACCACAGCACGTGTTTCTGTTCATTCTCCATCTTTAGGCCCAGTCTTCCTGCTGGCCGTGGGCAGCCTCCTGACCTCCATGTGGCCAGTGGCCTGTCCCTGATGGGGGGAAGCTCTGCGAGTCCAGCTGCTCAGCTATGAACAGGCATGGGGTGCAGGAAGCCCACTTGACCTCAGGTCCAAGCTGCGTTCTTGAATCCAAGTTTGCCAAACATAAAACTAATATTTTGATCTCTGTCTGGCACTCATAAATATTTTTTTCATTTGGTTGTAAACATGAATAAAAAGGGGCATGATTAATTATCACCCCTAATAAACCCCTGATATAGAAAAGTTATTGAGCTATTAATTTGCTCACAGTTTCTAAAAAAAAAGACATTATGAAGCATTTTAAAGCCACTTAAAGAGAATAGCAGGTGGCACTTAGCTCACAGCAGGAGTAGCACTAATACATATATAGCTTTTATAACGAAAAGAAGCAATGAAGATGGAAAAACTACCTATTAATTTCTTTCCTTTCCTCTCCTTTGTGTGAGTGTGTGTGTGTGTGTGTGTGTGTGTGTGTGTGTGTGTGTAAATTAAAAATGGATGGATAGTTGAGAGATTGGGACAGACAGAATTTATAAAGCAGAACACTGGAATTTAGCTATTCCCTGTCTACTGGTTCTTGCCTTCCATCAAATTAATTTCCATTCCCTTTCCATGAATTCCATCATGACAAATTCTCATTTTTGTGCAAATCTCAACCTGGTTAATTTCAAGAGTTGGTCCTGATTGCTTCTTTATGGGGTCAGCAGCCTCTCAGCTGATGCTCAGTGAGTCCCACCTCCTGCAATTCATGACACTGTGTAATCCCCTCCTGTTGAATGTGGCGTGGACCTAGTGACTCTCCTCTAACAGAATAGTCAAGAATGATGAGATGTCACTTCCAAGATTAGGTCACGAAAGACTGTGACTTCCATCTGGTGGGCATGTTCTCTCTGCCGCTTCTTGCTTGCTTGCTCTGAGGAAGGCAGCTGGCACGTAGTGAGGGTAGCTTAGAGAGGCCCATGTACAAGGAATTGAGGGTGGCCTCTGACCGACAGCTAGCAAGGACCTGAAGTCCTCAGTCTGACAGCCCACAAAGAACCTAACTCTGCAAATAACCGTGTGAGTGGTCTTGGAAGTGAATCCTTCCCAGCTGAGCCTTGATATGACTGCAGCCCCAGTCAATGCCTTGATTGTGCCCAGAGAGAGGCCCCAGTCGAAAGGACTCAGCTGAGCCACACCTACATTGCTGACTCACAGAAACTGGCACATAATAAATATTGTGTTAAGCCACCAAGTTTTGAAGAAACATGTTGCTCAGTAATAGATAACTATTCATGCTATTTTTGATCTTTTCTTATATTATCTATCACCTGGAATAGAGTTATTAATTGGTGCTTATGAATGTGTTATATGAAAAATTCTATTTATTAAATAGCGTTGGAGTGCAGAAAACAATTCCCTAAAATAGGGTGCTCCAGAATACTGAGCTCTTCGACAGTTAAAGGCTTCAGAAATAAGCCTCAGAACCAAGGTCTCTCTCTGATCTTTCCCACACCTCCCTGTCTTTCTGATCTTCTTTTCTGAAGCACCAGGAGGGACTCTCTGGAATTTCCTATCTAACTAAGAAAGCTTAAATGCAATTGTCTTAAGACTCCCTCCCTAGAGATCTCATCAAATAACCAGGAAAGATCAATCACTGAAGAAGAAAGAGACGGGGCATCATCACCATGCCCAGACAGACGACTTTCCATCTATTCTCACAAGGGCAGCTCCAAGAAATCAGCTGGACGCAATCTGTGTCATAAGACAACTTTGTTCCTGTGCAGCTCCATCCCTCACCATCCCATAATGTCTGCCTCCCACCTTCCTCCTGGTGCATTCATTCTCCCCAGTAATAATTCTCCCTAAAAATACTGTCCCTCAAAAGAATTATGTTCATTCCTCGCCTCTCCCTTCCTCTTCCCCCTCACTGTACCGCACTGGGTAATTGCGTAATCACTCTGTGATTCTCCCCTGTGCACACTAATAATTTTGTTTGCCTTTTCTCCTATTAATCTGCCTTTTGTCAGTTGAATTTTAGCAAACCTTCAGAGTGTGAAGGGGAAGTTCCCCATTGGCCCTTATAAGAATTTTTTATATAACTTATCCATGTAATTGTCAAATAGTCGCTGAGTAGCTACCAAATGCAAAGTGCTATGCTGGTGTGAGATTAAATAATTCAGACTTAAAGCTGTTAGAACATTAATCTATTCTCAGCCTTGAGAGGAACATGGCTATGTAGCCTGAGTCATGTAGCATGCAGTTGCAACTTCTACTTTTTCCTGAAAACGATTAGGAATGACCAAGCAGCACCAGGGATAAGATGTCCTCAGAACATTA
Source organism: Indri indri (assembly GCA_004363605.1). Lineage (NCBI taxonomy): Eukaryota > Metazoa > Chordata > Mammalia > Primates > Indriidae > Indri > Indri indri. The sequence goes on along the minus strand of RJWJ010011679.1, from coordinate 890 downwards.
CTCCTCCTTATGGAATAGCAATCTTCCTTGGAATGTAGCAAGCTGTACTAATCAAACTGCTGTAATGTATGCACTGGCCTTGTACAGAAAGTATTACCACCCTACTAAAACTGTTTTTGCCTGTATGAGTGAAACTTTAGCTTTCCCACTTTGGGGCACTGACCCCTATCCCTTAGGAGTCTATATGTCCTGGGTGGTCATCCTCAAGCTTTGTGCTTGAATAAACTCTATACTGAATCATGTTTTATGAATCTCATTATTTAAGGATGACACTGGGCACTAACGCTACTAGTATTTTTCTTTTTTCACAAATAATTTCTGCAGTAGGTCTTTCTTTTCTTTTTCCCACCTTTGGTTTATGTTTTAGTTGTGTAAGTGTCAGAAAGCAGTAGTTAGCCCATAAGCACCAGCTAAATTACTGAACAAAATGAAGATGGATATAACACTATAAAATGCCCATCTGAATGCATATGAAATAGACTATTTTCTCAAGGTAATTAAAAGTTGATTCGATAGAAGCTCATGTTCGCCTATGCCAACTGTCTCTCCCGGTACCTGCTTTGACTGATGAAGTCACTGAGCACTGTTTTCATCTTCTCTTCCGGTGCCTCCTCTGAAATCTTGATCAATTCCTTCACTTCTTCTATACTTTCTTCCTGAAAGCAAACCACAAGGATGGAGGGATGAGGGGTTGGAATGAAACTTGTGTAGAGATACTGATTGTAACACCCTAGAATAATACTAACTAACTTTTTGTTTTGGAAATGATCTTATACAGAATTGTCCCCCATATTAGGGACTTAGGATTTTATATTAATTGAAGCCAGGATCTATCAATTTTGTGAGAAAGTCATCAATCTCCTGCCCTTTGGAGATTAGGAAGTCAGCTT